>VCRD01000631.1:170450-240471 GCA_006783055.1 Trinorchestia longiramus | reverse complement strand
TTCACAAGATTTTCACAAGCTCTTCACAAGCTCTTCACAAGCTCTTCACAAGCTCTTCACAAGCTCTTCACAAGCTCTACCCAAGCTCTGCAAAAGCTAGCGATACGCTTGAATGATGGCTGAAGGTTCAAGTCTCGGTGACCGCAAATGCTGATTTTCAGTTTCATTGTCCGAATATTTTGCAAGGAACGAAGGAGCTCACATCTTAACCAGACATGCCTTCGAAATCGTGTGTTTAAATTTCACTTAAGAAACGCTTATCTTATCTAGTTTACATATGATTAGGAGGTTAACCCTACCATTAGTACCTTGTATTTTTTAACTTTGCAAAAGTGGCTTAGATTTATCATCATTAGGCTAGACATCATTAGTAACTAATGTTAATCACTATGAGCAGGAATAAGTTCTGCCCTACAAGCGTACCCCCATCAAATAAAATTAAACCACTTAATAAGTTAGCCTACTAATGACAAACATAATCTTATAACCCCCAATGAATGACGATTCCAATCTACAAATATAAACCAGTGATAAATCGAACCTACTAACAATCAACTCAAGCTTATAATACCATGTTTAATCCACTAACAACAATTTAACTAATATTAATAAACTCACACCATCAACAACAGGCCTGAGTTACCAGTTTTAATAGACAATAATAAATGTAAATGACAATACACCACAGAGTCATGATTGTATTATGCTGAGTGCATCCAGCCTAGTAGTGTGACAGCAGACACTAATCATGCAACATGCGGACACTATATCTGCGCCTGCTGCAGTTCCAACTTCATTAAATGTACTCCTTGCCTCGGAACTGGCATTTAATCAAGTATCCTTAAAAGGAAAATATGATTTTTTTGCTTTGAGGTTGAGACACACGGTCACTTGACTATTGACTGCGTCTACAAGAGCTTGGAGGGTTGTTTGCGTGGCAGTAATGGATCTAAAAAAGCTTGATGGCCTTGAGGATGTCTCAGAAAAAAATGATGAGCTAGGCAGTTAGGCAGTCAGTTCATCAAAGCCTTCGCAAGAACTTATTTTCAAGGAGAATATAAACTGCGAAGAATGGTAGAAAATGATCCAGTGATTGATGTTTTGTAGGATATTTAGAAAGAGTTGAACGTATTAAAAAGGATTAAGAAAGCTCTTGCAACTTTGAACATACCATGATCATAATTAACCTGAACTATTAAAACAACTCTCGAAAAGTGCTCAAAAATGATCAAACAAATACTGGCATCTAAGCTAATTTTTTTACAGTAGAAAAACGGACGGGGATTAAAAGGAAGAGAAGCAATGAGAATACTGCAGTAATTACAGTTGCGTCGTGCTAGAGCGCAGAGCAAGCTCTGCATTCGATAAATAAGTTTAATTCAAGAGGCAGTGGAGGAGAAGAATACAATGACTCTAAAATGCGTTCAAATGTTGAAATAAAAGCAAGACTCTGAGCATTGGTCTCTGATGTGATAGCTTGCAGACACTGACAGCATCCTGCCAGGACTGCCAGAGTTCTACTTTTATTTGAAGATATTTTATGCTTTTTCCTAGTGCTAGTGATGGCAGTCTTTGCAAGCTTCACTTCGTTTTTAGTGAAGTATTTCGTGGAAACAATTAATATTTTAATGGTTACAGAATGCTTCATTTTAATATTTTGCTCGCAGTGAACCTATTTGTATTTGTCTACTGCAGGATATTTAATTTTATATCATTTTGAGGAATACATTCAGTGTTCTCTCCTGGATGTTTTCAACAGCATGTTCCTTCATCACCAGCAGTCAACACAACTGGCCAAGAAAATTACAACCAATTTTTCATGCAGTACATAGAAAGCCCCAAGAATGCACCCCAGTAATGTAACAATAGTTCCTACAATGACATTTTGTTTCAATTTTGCAAATTACCATTGAACTAATTTTGATCTCAGAGTTCTGGAGCCTTTCCAAGTGCTCTTACGAACTGAACCCATCACAATATCTATTAATTCTAACACCTTTCAATGGTCGACAACTGGGTACCTTTCACTCCATATTTAGTGAACGTAATACTTTTATCAAACCGTTCTTTCATTATAGTGTTCTTCTCGTTAAGATTGGGCATGGATTTGAAACGGAACAATACAGAGGATCAGTACACTTTGAAATTAATACAAAGTGCATTGATTTATGATATTTCTTCATTTGTTTAATTACTAGTTTTTTGTGCACTCTCACCTGAGATCCAGTCTTTGATTTCAAAATGACTCCAGATACTCTAGGAGGCTTACAGCATGTGTTCATGAAGAGCAAGATTCTACTGGACACCTGTAAAACAACCACTTTTTTTCATTGAAACAAATCCACTGGACGCCTGTAGATGAAGATTGAAGACTGTCAGTGTGACTCTTATTCTTCCCCCCAACTACCTTACACTTGACATTCGTGATTTTGTTTTTCTGTGCGTGATTGCTGCCTGACTTTGCATGGTGTTTGCATACGTATCATTGATGTCTTGCAAGCTGGAACTTTAGCAGTAACCCAAGAATGAAGCACCCAGTTCATTCCAGGTGGCATTTTCTTTTCTATAATCTTCTATACTACAAACATATAACCAAATATACCAGGCTTTTCATATACCTGACTGCGCGTATGCTTGACTTAATCTAGATCAGACTATGCATATAAAGGAGTAAACATTTTTAACAATAAAAATTTTCTTACGTACGTTTGACGAAGCGTGGGGTGTGGTGCAAAGATTGTGATCCTCCAGACTAAATTTCCCCTCGAGCTCAAATTTCTTTCTTGTAATCTGATGTTCACCCAAACTTTGCGACGTCGCCTCTGGCGGTAAGAACGTGCTTTGCTCTCTGCCTCCAGCTGAGTGAGGCTGCTTCTAGAAAACTCATATGGAAGGTCCTCGACATGAAAGATCCAGAACATCACACAAAAAACATGAATATTTGCCAGGGAAAAACACATGGACTCAAGTTTTTGATACGAGTTTCGATTCAACTTTGAAACTTTTAGTAAAACTTCTAATAACGTTCTGTTGACGGTAGCCCGCGTCTGCAGATACAATAGCTGTCAACAGAGTTGTTGACATGACTGCGGTTGCCAGACACTGCAAGAGTACAGAGTCTGAGTCACTGATACAGGAGCTTATTGTCTCATAAGTTAGAGGTCCAGAAGTGTTCACTGACGTAGTCTGAACTGTACGCGTTCTACAGTTCTATTAAGTAATTTCGTGATTATAAACTGCAAATTAAAATTCTTGACTTCTGAATTATGGTGATTAGGTTACATCTGAAAATTAACTCCTGACTCCTCAATTTACCCTACCCCTAACTTCCTATGAACCTCCTTCTGTTGTCTCCTCCTCCTCCTTCACGTCTCTAACCCATTCTTATTTTCTAAGCTAACAGAACCTCAATCCTCCCTGACCTCTCCCTGTCATATGACCCGAGTCCATTCTGGCCCCATATTCCAATAAAACCCTTCACTTCTACGTCCTCACGCCTTTTCAACTTTTTCTGACTGTCAGGCCTCATATTCCTGGACAAACTACTTCTAACCCCTTCAATAAGCTCTCATCCATATAGAGTCATCTCGATTTCTCATTTCACTTGAAACCCTCAGCAATGTCTATCTCCAGACTGTGCCTCTTAGAACTGTACCTCTCAGAACTGTGCCTCTCAGAACTGTGCCTCTCAGAACTGTGCCTCTCAGAACTGTGCCTCTCAGAACTGTGCCTCTCAGAACTGTACCTCTCAGAACTGTGCATCTCAGAACTATGCATTTGATGAGCTGTAATTTCCATGTACCTGTGTACTGTTCATTTCTAAGCCCTAAATCTCTGGTTATTCACCATGAGCGTTTACCCATTGCAGGAAAGGCATCATTATAATCTTCAGAGCTCAGTTGGTTTCAATTTACAGAGCTTGGTAATACAATAGACAGCAACTGTAATTTGCTACACGAGACCATCTGCTAAAATACTCTACGGATAATACAACCAGTATTCAAGTATCTCTGCATTAAATTTCTCGTTTATATTGAAGGAAAAGTAGCTTACGAACCGTATGAAAAAAGTTTCACTTGAACAAATTCATTAAAGGAACTTACAATTTCTAGTTTAATGTGCTTAAATTATACAAATTAACAGAAAAAAGTGGTGCGCTACTTATCGGATTTAAACAAATAATATTGTTGCCAAGAATTTCTTAATATGAACAATTTTCCTAAGCTAAAACGTTTTTAGCAAAAGTTTCACTAAAGAATTCAGTAGTTAAACAATATTTACTATGCTAATAAGTGAGAAGAAGTAAAATTACTTCTACCTCGTTCTGAACATATTTCACGTGTGATGTTCAGCCAACCGGACTAGAGCTGCATGAAGAGGAGCATCCAACTGATTCAATTACTGCTAAATACTGCCAAATGTTTTCATATCTTTGTTTCATTACAGGACTGAAGGCAACGAGACACGGTGGAGCTTCAGGAGTTCATCACACTTCTAGAACTTCTTGAAGAATTCGTCAAAGCTTCGTCAAGATTTCAAATTTGTCAAAATTCTTCAAGATTTCTTCAAAATTGAACTGCTAGAAATACTTCAAGAATTTATTTCCATTTTTCAAGACCTCTTCCAGACTTCTTGACTCGTTCTGCATCACATTTGTACACTTCGATTAGACTTTTCAAACTCCCGCATTTGACAATTACTTCATAGCTGTCTTATGTACACATTTTTCGTTATTACTATTATCAAAATCAGGCGTTATGTTCAAGAGTTCTGAAATAATTTCATGCAGTAGTATCAGTGTTGGAAAAATGTAATTTGCGCAACTGAATGTTGAGTATTACTAGAAGAAAGTCGGAAATAATGCATGCATATTCACTAAGATGCGTCCGTAAAACACAGTAATGATATTTAGCAACTTAAAAATAAAAATTTAATAGATATCAAATGCATCCTTGACATTCATATGCAAGAGGCTTGCAATCTCAACGAGAACAAGACAATCTCTTAACATACCACTTAAGGGTAAGTTTATAAGGGTGTATAAGTTAAAAAAGATAAAGAAATTCACTGAATATTAATATAATATGTATAGGGCCCTTGATAAAACCCTGTGGCAATAACAATATGGAGTATTGGCCCTTACAACATCTTGCTCAGCTGCTGTGTGGTGCACCTGCGCACGAAGGTTTGAACACAGCAGCACACATCATAAAACGTTCGCTACTCGGCTGCTAGTTTCAAAATTACCGCACATTTCGTCCACGCTAGCGAACTGGTAAGCCTTGCAACAACACCTAATGCACTGAGCCTCCTGATGTGGTGTGAAGAATTGTCTGAGCTTCCTCTGAGCCTACTACAATTTGTTACTGAAATTAGCGTGAGCATCTCAAGTTTTGTGATGACGTCACCGGCTGCTTCTATAAGATCATACAATGGCGGCATATGATGGATAATCTGACCACTGCAAGCTCGACTTCGTATGCATGGACGACATTCACGGAAGCCTCAACCACTTCAAATTTTTCCTTCAATTCGTCCTCTTCTTATTATTTGCAAAGCGAAAGTGATATTGTTAACTCAATAGATCCTGTATCCACGCGTGCAGATTTTTTCATTGCAGGCGGGAAAAACCTGCATCCACTCATGAGGCACGTCTACGGAAGCAAAGAAAATGAATCATTTCTGAATTCTTCGACTACAATAATAAGTTTTGCTTCACTAAACTCTAACGCTTTCTCAGTATTGAATACCACTTTGTCAAACATTGCTACTGGCGATACATATTCCTCGTCTTCTCGTTTCATTGATTTCAACACATCAATAGAAACCATTAATAACTCACTTGAAAATCCTTATCTCCTTTCTTCTTTAGACCCAGAACATTCTTCCTCAGAACGTGGCACATTTTGGCAGAATCTCATTATTGGTCTCTTAAAATTGATCATCATGGGAGGCATTATCTTGGTTGCTATTCTTGGAAACATTTTGGTCATCGTCAGCATATCATTAAACAGAAAATTGCATTCTCTTGCCAACCAGTTTTTGGTATCTTTAGCTACAGCAGATATCATGGTGGCTGTTTGTGTCATGAGCTTCAACGCTTCTGTTCAGCTTTCCGGCAAGTGGATGTTTGGAACAATCATTTGCGACCTTTGGAATTCTTTCGATGTTTATTTTTCAACGGTGTCCATCCTTCACCTCTGTTGTATTAGTATGGACAGATACTACGCGATAATAAAGCCGCTGGAGTACCCCATCTACATGACTCGTAAAGTGGTCTTGTTCATGATAACAATTTCTTGGCTGCTACCAACACTGATATCATTCCTACCAATTTTTCTAGGTTGGTATGCTACTGCTGATTATTTACAAGTACGAGTGCTGGAACCCGAATCTTGCACTTTTGAAGTAAATGCAGGTTACGCTTTACTTTCTTCGTGTTTGTCGTTTTGGGTGCCGTGCACGGTGATGCTAGTGATGTACTTTAGGATATTTCAAGAAGCACGTAAGCAAGAAGCCGCCATTATGAGCCGTACCAACAGTTCGTCTCACATGAATCACAGTAGGAGAAAAAGGCCAATACAAACAAAATTGAGACAAATGTTTTCACCTGCGGAAAATGTACGAATAAGAAGAGATAGTTCGGAGAAACAAGATCATCCAAATCTTCAACTAGAACACCTACCAGCGATGGCAAAGGCAGCAAGGAAAAGTGGAATAAAAGACTGTTTGAGTCAGGCCAGACCTTCAGTGACGGATTCCATTGTGTCTGGCACAAGATGTTCGGTTGGAAGCAGTCCTTGTCTGTGTTCTTTGAGCGACAAGGAAACCTTGGCCGAGTATTCCAATACATTACCGAGTGACAAGAGCAGGCGAGTATCCTTACCACTGCATGACCGCTCAGACATTGGTACGCCTCTCACTGACGCATTCCTACCAACTAAAGAGAATAATGCTCTAAAAGAATCAGAGACGCATCATGGATCAAAGTGCTCTGAGTTTGAAGCGATCCCAGAGCACAAAAGCTCTGATAAATTCAGTACGCGAATTCAACCTGCATCAGATGTTAAATGGAGCCACGAGGAAACGTACTCACCTGCCCCTGTAATTGAGGCTCGTGCGCGCTATCACGACTCAGCAACAAAAGAAACTGAATTAAAGCGCCTTAATTCAGTAGCAATGGACACTCGCATCGTTATTTGCGATGAAGCTGTCGTGGCCTGCAAGAGGTCGAGCTTCGTGGGGATGGAGGCCCAATTCATGACCTCAAACTCCCCACGCTCGAGCCTCGGAAAACACAGTCAGAGATCACGAGGGAATTCTGAGACACTGGAGAGTCGGTCAGTGCCACATGCTCCAATGATGAAGAGGGAACACAAAGCGGCCAGAACTCTTGGCATAATAATGGGGGCCTTCATTCTGTGTTGGCTGCCCTTCTTCACATGGTACGTCGCTGCCAACATTTGTGGAGAACACTGTTTCACACCAGAGCCCGTGGTGGCGCTGCTGTTCTGGATTGGCTACTTCAACTCAACACTCAACCCCTTCATTTACGCTTACTTCAGAGCGGATTTCAGGGAAGCCTTCCGTAAGACGCTGAGGCACTTAAAATGTCCTGGCTTCAGGTCTTCTTCTTTCTCCTCTTATTGAATGCAACAGCTCAAAAAATGAAAGGTCAAGTTGCAAAGCATTAATGGAATCTTATTTCTACGCAGTATTACAGCAATGTGCTTTATTTCTTAGTGACTTAGGCTAACTTAGCGCTGAACATCTTTATGTAATGAGATTTTATTCTGCTCGTGTTTTTGACTGGGAGGTCTGACAATTAGACGAAGTATTAAGATACGATTTGGTTTAGGCAAAGGAGCTCAAAACTGCGGTCCGTGATGTCTCTGTTGAAGAGGTCTGCAGCAACTCGCAGTGTTGCACACAAAGGCATTGTTCTGCATGTGAAGAGCTCGCTTGATCACGTCAATATATTGAAGCTTTTAGCGTGAATACATTATTTGACATCCATATACAGTGAGGCCATACGACTGTCACAGTCAGTCATTGACAGTAATTTGACAAGTGACGCTGAGTCAGTCATTGACAGCAGTTTGACAAGCAACGCTGACAGTCAGTCATTGACAGCAGTTGATAAGAGACGCTGACAGTCAGTCATTGACAGCAGTTGATAAGAGACGCTGACAGTCAGTCATTGACAGCAGTTGATAAGAGACGCTGACAGTCAGTCATTGACAGCAGTTTGACAAGCAACGCTGACAGTCAGTCATTGACAGCAGTTGATAAGAGATGCTGACAGCCAGTCATTGACAGTAATTTGACAAAAGACGCTGACAGTCAGTCAGCCGTGCTGTCAGTAGCAGGAAAACTAGGAAATTTCGAAACTTCTCGGTGTGCAGTCTATGCATCGCTACAGCCACACATCGCTACAGCCACACATCGCTACAGCCACACATCGCTACAGCCACACATCGCTACAGCCACACATCGCTACAGCCACACATCGCTACAGCCAGACTCCAGCAACTGCTGGTCAGTAAACTTGGTTCTGTCTCCTCACGTGCCAGCTACAGCAGGCCTACGTGTAGACTGTGTACACACACAAACATGTTTCTTTCTCTCACTTGCTGAAAGTTCTGAAGTTATTTGCATTTGGTTTGGGCACGTAATTCTAGAGGTCTGAATTGCAAAAAAGTAAGTTGAGGGCATGTGCGTCATAGCAACAATGTTTACTTCACACTTTGGTGTACATGACCGCAGCTACTAGCAGCACGAGCTATACTCTATGCTGCACAGAGAAGGAGGCAGACTGGACCATGCTGTATTTCTGGGAATAAGAAAGCGATGAAATTGGTTCAGCCAACCAGAAGAGTTTCTACAGCCTCCTCAGGACCGTCGAGCAAGACGCGAGCTGCGTGTCAAGTGGCGGGCAGATGGGCGCAATCAGCACAGCGTGCATTTTATTGGAGATCGTTTATAGAAGCAGTGCATAAAATATATATTCAAATGATCTTAATACAAGCAGTACATAACAATTAACTAAACACTACTGCCCAAGAATCAAGCTGTCACTTCATATTAAAAATCACAGCTGGCTGTCACATGCTGGCAGTGAGAATAGAGTAACGTGAAGTTTAAATAAATAGGCATATCATAAACCTTACTCTAAACTAGGGAAGGCAGTATGGATATTACAATCTTCATTACTTGCGACGAGCAGAGAGAAGTTTATGTCACCTGACTAGAGTGACTACTTCTTCCATTTTTAAGATCATATCAAACTATTTACGGGGCCAGGAAGGTGACTAATTTACTAGGCAAAGCACACTGCGAATCCTCAGCTTGTGTTGACTACAAAGTGAGGTTGTCAATCCAAGGAAAAGACCAATCAGAAGAGATTCTTTATAATTGTACTAAGTTCATCTTCTCACCTTTCCCAAAAAGCCGTTCTTCGTGTATTAGCGAGAGCAGTTCTAGCCAACAATCAGCTAGGTTTTCCTTACGTTTGCAACAAATTTAAAAAATTGACAAACGTTTTAATTAACTTGACTAGGTGACCTCTCCAGTGGTGGAGTGTGAGGTACAGTCATCGCCTCTAGTACAGTTGCTCATAAACACTCCGGTGCCAGGCAGACTTTCAAGTTTCTCACGATTTCTTCAATCGAAACAAGAAGACTAAGGCAAACACGATTTTTGAAATTAAGAGTCCTGGAGAAATTTCCCGCTGCCGGCGCCGTGATCAGAGTTTCAGATTCTTTCGAGATGGAAAGAATATGGGAATGAGCTCGGAATCTCTCTCCCCTCAATGAGTCTATTGCATAAATAATTCCTTTGATGTGTAAATGGAAACAGTTGGCCGAATACATTGTGTAAATGGTACGCATGTTTTACTCAACTGCTTAGGCAGTCCAGATATCGTGTGATGTGTTCTAACGTTCGTGTGTTACTAGTCTAACAAGTAATAGTAGCGTATCCTACACATAGTTTTAAGCGATGTGCCATTTTTTACAATCGTACTGTCTTATAGACTATACAGTAATTATGTGTTCATGTCGATGTACATAACTAACTTATTCTTTGAATAACAATGTTAGAAATGTTGCGTGTAACTCGATGAGCTCTGTTTGTGATAGAAAGTTGAGGTGAACTGCAGTAGGTGATATGATGTAGGTGATACGATGTAGGAGATGGTTCTGCTGCCGAGCCGGTGGAGACGGTTGGCTCGATGACACAATCATCCTAACCAATATTTTGTGTATCTTTAATCTCTGTTTACCTCAATAAGGATACAAAAATGTTACTGTCCTGTATTCTATGTGCTGCAAAGTCGAAGCTTGCGTGTTCGAGAACATGTAGATTGTACGGAAGTTACAGAAGACGCAACAAACTTCCTCATAGAACATGTGTATGTAAAATTTGGACAAATCTAAGATTTTCTTTTAGACATAATATTTTATAACACGCACATACTAGAATTATAGGATGCAATCCAGATGTGAAGCTTTAAATTCTTTTGTTACGCGCGACACATTCGTGATTATAACAGGTTATGCAATGCCAAAACAATCCCTACGGCTCGTCATCTATGTGCTTGCATGAGCGACAGTCGCGTCAGCAAACAGCTGACGCCCTCAACACACAGTGAGACAAAACCAGGCTGAAGTCTGATACAAAAGGCTTAAAATCTGCCATCCCTGGTGTGATAAGCACAAATATTAACACGTTGACTCCGAAGTGGTACGTATGTGTACCACTTAGGTTAGGTTCTGTAATTTTTTCAGATCCTTCTAGTGACTATGCGTACAAAGTGAAGTTTTACACCAATTAGGCAATCGGAGGCAACGTGTTAAACAATACTAGCGTCCGTACTTGATGCACAGGTTCATGCGTATTGTCAGTATTGTTTCTAAAACTCTCGGTAAATACTATTAATGTTCTGTACTCCGGACGTCGGTATATACGTATTACCCACCAAAGAAAATGGGAAATAGTTCAAAATCCTTCACGTTAGGGATTATCACGCAGGTGTGATCTCTAGCAAGGCTTGCAGTGCTCGTACAAATCCCGTAATGAGAGCTGTAAGCTATGTGTTGGTCACACAGTTGTGCTGTCACACAGTTGTGTTGGTCACACAGTTGTGCTGTCACACAGTTGTGTTGTCACACAGTTGTGTTGGTCACACAGTTGTGCTGTCACTCAGTGCAGTTGCATCAGCTCATGAAATAAAGGAGAGGAGAGACAAGATTTCACTGCGAAAGACTGCGGTGACCATCTATGAGGAAATTCCTATTTTTTTCATATGTGTTGCCTACTACAAGGAAATTGTGAGCAGAAATTCTGTTCAGATACACGACGCAACTTCCGTCCTCCTCATCTGGTGAATGCCCATGCTTGTAATTGTGTGCTCTTCGGCCGTCGCTTCCCGTGTGAAGTAAAATATAGATGTAAAAATGTCATTTTAAAAATGTTCAAGCAGCTCATTACTGTGTGTTGTTCTTTCAGCACAGCAAAATATTAGCAATAATGTGAATTGTTCAATCAATTCATTGTTCTAAGTTTCCATCAGAGGAGACTAATAAGAAATATTGAACGCTACATGTCTGGCGCCTGCGTTGTTAAATAGACTCTAAATAGTAGCGTAAATATAAGCCAGAGTGCGATATGTCCAATCAATTTCCTGTTAATTGTTCTTAGATAACATGTAAAAATTGCAGTATTCGTAGCTATCATACAAAATGTCCAAGAAACTCGTTGATGTTAGTCTTAAATAGAAATCTCTGTATATACCATTATGATTTTGAATTACCCGACGTAGTCAAGTCAATGAGTCGCTGGATCAAAGCTACGAGTTTTTTGAAGCAAGGATGAGCTCAAGTAGAGGAGGTTGTTCCCTGCAATCTCGTGACGTTGCTGAGTAACACCAGACTGCAACAAGACAACGCACTGTGTGCAACACTGCTTTGTGTGCAACGCAGCGTTGTATGCAACACCTGCACGCTGCAGCTTCACCATGTTATACTCCAAGATTATCGTATTTCTCTGACAGAAATGCTCAGCAAAGCAGAAACGAACGCAGTGCAACCGACCACTCATGATGAACCGTAATCCCGATGCCCCCTAGGACTTTGTGTTAATTGTCTCCAGTTATTTAATTGTTACACTTGACGTCAAGTACGATGCTCAAACTCAAACACAGAGACCTAGAGACGAGGCTCTAGCATGTTCAAGGCTGGCAGTGTTAGAAGATTGATTTCTCGTGTGCGTGTAACTTTTAACTGAAATCACTATTGACCTGAACTACAGGTCATATCACTGAAATTCTTTGACGGCTTCCTTCCGACAAGGTGTTTGAATTGGAACTACTCTGTAATGTTCTCTTTGATGGATTTTCATTGTGATTCGATCAAGCAAAAAATAAATTTAAAAAATCTAGAATCTTTATCCTTTCATTAGCCCAAATTTAGTTAGAACTAGTCGTGCTCCTATTTTCATAGACTTTTACGAAGGATTCTTCCAAAGACTTGCACTCCAAACCACCGACGAACTTGGCGTAATGATGCTCTGCTCTGCGACTGCACGTGTGACACACCGTAAACTCTATCACACACATGCACCAACACGCGTGCATTTTTTGACTTAGATGACGGTATTCATTCAACGCTTTATATGATACAAAGGGTGTTCCAAAAACTTGGAAAGATTTTAAATGTAAATTATGTTTAACTATCTGATGATTTTTGTCTTTTTCTTTCAAATTTAACAATTTCAGTCCTTAGAAATTTCAACCACGGAAAGATTAACCATCGAACAACGTGTTGAAGTTATCGAAGCTCCAAGAAAGTAGACTGTGAAACAGAAATGCATTTTGCGCTCTTTGCAATTTTTACCCGAAATTGGTGCAAGTTATTGGGCCACCCTTTATATGTGCTTTCGTTCAACAGGTACTCAATTCCCGCAGATTGAAGAAGTTGAAGTAATGCAACTAAAAGAAAAATTAATTATGATTTGCGAAGCCCGTAGTTAAACAGCAGTGTGATGACACAATTAAAAAATATATCAAAAACGCTTTCAGTTGCTGTCAAAATAAAATGAAAATATCCAATGCAGGTCTTGAAAAGTTTACTTTTATTACACTATCAATTTTAATGAACGTTTCTCATCACGGTGAAGTAAAAGATTATGGCTAGAAAATGCAAAACCCTAATTGGGAAGAAATTTAAAGGAAACAGAGATGCAAATTCCATATTTGCAATTATAATTATCATCATAATTATTATTATATTCCTGGTTTCCCTTGTTTGAAAATTCGGCAAGAAGGAAACTACGAAAAGAGCTGTGGGTGTGCAGAGAGGTACGGAAAGCGTCCCACGCAAGCACGACACACCTGCACCAATGAAACAAATTCATGCACAGCCAATTAAGCTTTGACTGACGAGGCATTCAAGTACAGGGCTCGCTAAGATCAAAGCTCTTCGATTGCGAACACCAGACGAGTGTTAGAGGCGTCTTTTGAATTTAACTCTGCCTTAACTCAACATCAGGTCAGCTCTCATTATGGAACACATAAAAAGCTAATTGGTTCTCATGTTTGCTTATATCATTTCAATCAAAGGAGGCTGGGTCAACATGTTTTTTGCGCCCTTCATTTATGAGGCACAATTTTTGATTAGCGTTCCAATTGTATTACTAATAATATAATTAGTAATAATATCACTCACAACAGCTAATGAAGAAATATCTTATTTAAGCGTTCGCATTTTGCACGTTAACCTTAGTGACATTGTGACTCATGACACAACGTGTCAACCAAGCGACAGGGTTCCATTCCTCGTGCTGGCTGGACGACTCCCAACAACCACATAACACAAAAAAGTATTGGTATGACGCATTTACAAAATGACACGGGACTGCAGCGCGAGTACTGACGAACTCCTCATGTAATCAGTATTCTCCTTTTGGGCAAAAAAAACTTGTGTTCAGGAGGACAAACCCCGCAGAGTTTGTTGTGAAGGTTAAGCAGATAGATGAATAACATGAATATCTCACTTCCATTCAGTGAAACAATTTATGATTCATCTTAAAATGCGAAAGTTGAGAATTATAACCCAGGTCCTATTTACATGTTCTGAGGGATGTATCAGAATAAATTAGTTTTATTTATTTGATCGGTGCTTGACCACATGTGAGTAAGCTGTAGCTACATGAGCGACAGCATACTAACACTCCTACACTCCAGCATGTCAGGGACACACCAGACCAACACTCCTACACTCCAGCATGTCAGGGACACACTAGACTAACACTCCAGCATGTCAGGGACACACTAGACTAACACTTCAGTATGTCAGGGACACGCCAGAGCCCCGCCGTGCATCAATCCCAGTCCCGTCCGAACGCAACAGAAAATTCAAAAGCCAAGGCAAAAGGTTTTCACTGTCCAAAGATTCTGTTACTCTGGCCTGCACGAAGCAGTGCCACGGGTAACTCAGAGGAGTCCTGCTCTGACATCCAAGATGCATTTTGCCCCAAGGCGCGAGGAAAATTGCAATGCAGCTTCACTGTCACAAGAGCATTTTCCCGCCAGACCGGCACTGAAAAACTAGATTGTAACATCTATTTCATACGTAAAGCTGTATTCAGTTCGGTTATCATCCTTTTTTGCGGAGCTACATTGACTTTCGTTAAGGTTCGTAGCTGCACCAACACTGGCTTTCCTTCAGTTTAAAGAACGTAACCATGTACGGCATGGGACTTGGGTATCAACTCAAGAATGGGCCAAACGGTTCGTTTCTATTGCCTTGTTCCATTTTACGCTTGAGAGTCCACCACAGAACTCGTCCACGACGCGCCTCTGTAATCAGCCGCTCTCGAGACAAGGTTGCCTTGTGAACACGAGTAAACGATAGTCAATTACAATTAGTTTAGTTCTTTTTTGCCCTTGAAATATTGTTATGAATCATAATTCACCCAGTGCTCTAGCGTAGGGCCAGTTAAAAGCCCATTTAAGACCTAAAAAACAATTATGTAAAAATCAAGATGGGTTTCGACAGTTTTTTTTGGCGGTGAGAGCAGCTTGCTTTTATCCTAGGAAAATTTTTAGCAAAGAAGCTTTCTAACAGTGCAGTTGCAGCATATTTTATCAACTAATAATAGCGGTTATTAATTCCAAATGCTCCAACCTAACATTTAATTTAAATAAGGCCGCTATCCATGCACGCCTGATAAGTCATTTAGGCACACAGGCGCATGATTCCACCAGAACAGTTCACCCAGCAGACCGCAGGTTTCCTCATGCATTTCAGTCGTTCAAACAATTAAAATCCCTAGGAAAATTATGGTAATTATCCCTTACCGAAAAGCAGGTGGTACTGAACTAAATTAAAGTTAACAAACATATTTTTACATTCATTTTCTTAATTTGCGAGTTCTTACTCAATAAGAGACAGAATTGTCTAACCCCAGGCTTCATGAACTGCAACAATAGAAACATGGCCATGTCTGTGACGTCACATTCAATTTGAGCTCCTTAATGTCACTCCAATGTGTGTGAGTCGAGGACAGAAGTGAGGATAATGTACTCCGGTGTGTTGCACAAGAATATAATCCATGAGATAGCGAATACATCAAAGGGTAATAAATGTACAAAGGGCGTGGGTTATAAATGTTCTGTAAATCTTCCCAATTAATTTGGTACTGAAAGGGTTAAAATGTTAAAGTAACTTTTGGGCCACCCCATAGTACGCTTCATGATGTACAACACAACCAATAATAAAATAGACTTCGCATTTCTGCAGAATATTTGACAACTAGACGACGTTGAGGCACGAACTACAACTCACAATTAGACGCTCGCTTAAGCATGAATTGCTGCTGTGAGAATTAAAGCTGAAGTCGTAAGCCCTAGCGAAGATTGGCGTACTGGGTTGCCTCAACAGATACCATCTAGCAACGCTTGTATTTAGTCTAACACTTGAATAAAACACATTAAAGAGCATAATTCTCTATCATTAGTTAGCGTCCATGCTTCTTCCCTATCTATGCCATAATATAATACGCACAAAATGAAAGCTTCAAAATTTGAACATGCCATCAAAAAGGCCGCTTTCGAGCCAGTTGAGAGCTCCGAGGCATCTTGTTTACGGCGGAACAAGGTTTTTTAAAGCTTTCCATTTAAACGAAGGATGTTTTCCCTCGTAGAGTTGTCTGCTCACCGACCTTGCAAATCCCGCAGATCCTCCCGTCAAGATCTCGTAATCGCCTCAGATCAAATCTCGCTTGTCTACGACAGCTGACAGCGTTCCGTCTTTCAGCAGACGAGCGAGGGGATTGCGAGATTTATACAGATCTGTTTAGCGAGAACCTTCAAAATATTTACCTTTGTTAAACAGAAAGAAATTTTTTGTAGTCCTTCAAGATAAGGAGCGAAAAATAATGTCCAATTTATTTTCGAAGACAGAAATTGGCGAAAGAATGCTGAACTCTGCAACGGATTGAACACGCTCTGCGCCGCTGACACTCAGCTCGCTGCTCTGCGCTGCGTCTTGCTGAGCTCTCAAGTCAGTCATACCTGTCAGTCCTGCCTGAGTAACGCAGCAGTTACTGCACAGACTCCCAATCACTATGACAACATTACTGCAGCCACGCCATATTGTGATGTCTGGCTGTTGCAGTTGACAGTCAATGGTTGATGCTATGGTGGCAGAGCGCTGTTCATGCAGTGTTCAGTGAGCGGAACAATTTGTATTAGGAAATCGTACTTCACACATTGTGTAGTTGTGTGAGCGTCAGAGCATTTAACAAAATGTCAGGAGCGTGTATGTGACAGCCCGACCTCTGGATGCTCCCATACCCTCGCTTTTCATAACAAGGGTCGCTTGGTTACTCTTTTTCATTTGGTCAGAATGCAAATGCAGGCGGAATAACAAGAATTGCCTGCCAGTAGTCCTGATTCCCATTAACAAGCTTACAATTCTGTCATTCAAATTTGGAATGAACACATAATGTGTGACGGTTGGCCTCACTGCAACTAACCTGTGAGTAGCACGTCAAATTTGACATTGTTAATTTCCCAGACTTGCAACAACATAATCCTGAATAACTTATTACACACTTTTTTCTCAATATTCTACAGTAAGCAAGCGGTCACTATACTGTCCTAGTATGTACAGTTAGGAACAAAATCATTCGTACACCCATCAATGTTCAATACTTTTAATTATTTCTTAGAATTCAATGCTCAGATGATTCCATACTCTTTATTTGTTATTAAATACGACAAAAAGAATTTGGAACTTGGATTATAAAACGATAAATTTTATTCCACAACTTGACAAGAGACATTCGAAGAACGAATTGACAAAAATATTCGCATAGGTAAAACAGAACAAAATAACAATATTAATAGCCAATAATATGACCTTTTATCTTGATAACCTCCATCAAAAGATTTTTATACTTTTCAGTCAAATTTGAACATGTTTGGGCTGGGATATCATTCCATTCTTCAATGCTACACCTTGTAATTCTTGAAGACTTTTCAGAGTCCGACGATGTATTCGAACTTCTAATTCTTGCCATAAATTTTCAAGTGGATTCAAATCAAGACTCATCGAAGGTCATGACAAAACTGTCATTTTATTTTGCTATAGCCATGCAGTCCCAAATTTAGCCGTGTTTTGCGCTGGAATTTAAAGACGGCCGAGCTCAAGACTGCGTCCATAATGTGAGGTTTTAGCTCAGCATTAGTATGTCATCAGATTTCATAACTCCTTTGATTCCCATTAAAATACAAATGCCACTTGAGCTCAAACAACCACAAAACATCATGCAATCACTTCTAAATTTAATTGGTGGCTCTGTGTTCCTAAGGAGAAAAGCCTTGTTTTTCTGAAGTCAAATCATATTTATATTATTCTTGTCAATTCAATGTTTGCCTGACATTCTTGTTGAAATTAAATCTGTCGTTTTAAAACCCGACTTTTCAATTTTTTTATATGTACTTAATGACATAAAGAGTTTGAATCATACAAGCATTAAATTCTCATGAATGACTAAACGTATTGAACATCGATGGGCGTACAACTAATTTCGCCGTGTCAGTACTGTATTTTTTGAAAGCAAGGAGAGAACTACTCGTGAGTATCCAAAACTAACAAATTTTCTTCTTCAAAGCCTTAAACGAGAACTAACCTTTACGCCCTGTTGACGAGGTTAGTTTCATTACATAACTCTCACTAAAATACGGAGGGCGCTAAGAAGTGTACGCATGGAAGGAACCATTGCCTCTGTTCCTACGCTTAGTACATTGACTCGTACAATTCCCCTCAGTAACCGAGCGTAGAACCAATTTCTTAATTGTACAGCCTGTGCTCTCAATACTCAGTCTACACACCACCTGACTTTGAAGACTATCCGTCTGCCCCACACCCTGCCCCTGTACAGACCACCCGTCTGTCCCACACCCTGCCCCTGTACAGACCACCTGTCTATCTCACACCCTGCCCCTGTACAGACCACCCGACTGTCCTACACCCTGCCCCTGTACAGACCACCTGTCTATCTCACACCCTGCCCCTGTACAGACCACCCGTCTGTCCTACCTAACACATCACCGACACCTCAGCGATCATGGCGCACCACTCAGGCACATCAGAATTAATTAACGGATGCCCTCAAAACTTGCGTCGTAGAAATACGGCGACGAATGCGCATCATTACCGTGGACGCCGATAAGAGAACGCGTTTGGGAGGGGACAGATGCATCCATTTGCCGCACATATTAAAGCATGGCTACATAAAAAAGTAAAATGTCAGAACGAACATGGTGGAAAATAACTCGCATTTTCAGATGACGCTATCTTTTCCTTTGCTTAACACGTTGCCTCCGATTGCCTGATTGGTGTAAAACTTCACTTTGTACGCATAGTCACTAGAAGGATCTGAAAAAATTACAGAACCTAACCTCAGTGGTACACATACGTACCACTTCGGAGTCAACGTGTTAAAATTCAATTGAGTATGTGGTAGTCATGCCACTTCAGGCATTTGCAAAACCTAATTTCAAATCACATGATGATCCAGTCGGAGAAAACTGCAATTCTCAGCTGCTTACACTCCATGCTTGTTTCGCGGCAGAGTTTGACTAATACAGTCTAGTCTAATGCACAGTCTAATTTACAGTTGAATGCACAGTGTGAAGTACCGAAGGAGTAGAGGGCGGTTCACGCTAAACTCGGCATGTGAGAAATAGTTTCTCAAAAATTAACACCAGAATTTTTCCCTGCGTCCTTAATAGATGATTTGAGTGGCTTGTTTTAATTTCAGATTATCTGACAGGAACTTCAGGGCTCGACACCTCATCAATTTCAAAAGTAATAATAAAAACAATAATTTCACGACAGTTAATTCCAGCCGAGACCTCACCCACGAGAGCGTAGAATCAACAATATTTGTTGACTTAGACGCTAAGGCGACAGTAATGACAGTCTCCTTGCCGTCTAAGAGCGCAACATTACGAGTTTCTTCCTTAGTTCAAGGTATTCACTTTTTTCTTTTTCAGAACCAGCCGCATTCAAAATGAACAAAACTTTTCAACATCCTATAAAAGTTGCAAAAATTATGAAATGCATAAAAAATATATGAAATGCATAAAAATATATGAAATGCATAAAAAATATATGAAATGCATAGAAGTAACAAAACAGTGGAATACAAAACTGCAATAAATATGAGGAGGGATTAAACAACTGCAAAGACTTTACAGACTTGCTGCAATGAGGCAGACAGCTTCAGAGTCGTAAAGAGGTAATCTGCATCAAGACCACACACGTCCACATGTTACAAGTTACCGTCAGGATCAAACTCTTGGTCACACACGTCCACATGTTGCAAGCTACCGTCAGGATCAAACTCTTGGTCACACACGTCCACATGTTGCAAGCTACTGTCAGGATCAAACTCTTGGTCACACACGTCCACATGTTGCAAGCTACTGTCAGGATCAAACTCTTGGCTGGAACTACTGTCACATCATCTTTTATACAGGATATAATTCATCTGATTTTTGTCGTGAATGGGTGCACAAGGAATGTTGACACAAACGTAGATTAAATACATGATTAAAATTCAAGTACTTACGTGTTTAAATTATCCTAATATTGGAAAGTAAAAACGAGAACATACTGCGATTTGATTGGAAAAAGATACAAGTGAAGAAATAACCAAACTAACACACAACGGCTTTCTGGAAAACTTGGGTCTAAATGCAAGGTTTGCAGCACAGGACGCCCCTGCGTACTACTGATTGTCATCGTACTCTAGTCGGTATGAGTTCTGGTTCTTCATGCATTCCAATGAAGTTCATGAAGGTATTGTACATTACAGAGCCGTCAAATTTCAGCCTAAAGACAGTCTCTCAGATTTACCAAATTAGACCTCCCCATCCGCACAACCCGCCGTAGATAATGTAAATTGAAAGCTAATAAAAATTAAGATTTGTGAACTGTACTTCAAGCATTCTTCCTAGTTGGTGTCGGGTGAAAACATGTAAGCAGAGAAAATGGTACAAAAAATTTAACAGAGTAATTCTGAAAACATGTATTCGCTCCAAAATCATGCTTACAAAACATTTAAATCGTTAACAACGAAAACGGAAAATAAATTGAGACAGCAGGAAAAGTACAGTACATGCATACACAGAGCCTATCAAGTATGTGGATGATATACGTGATCTTTCGATGTCATAAAAGGTACGATTCGGTTAGCAAAATTAAACTTCGAAATTCAAAGATCAGTTACGAAAACGTCAATTTTGACATCGCAACTTGTTGCCAGGACACTGCACTCTTGAGAACGCACCTCTAGGTGAGAAGATACTCACACAGGACCTGTGGAAAATTGCTATAGCTGTGAAGCATTATTCCAATCACTCCAGCCAATAACCTTGTAACGTTCTTCTTCAACTCGATATTAGTAGGTACGAGCACTTCTTCACTCCATATTACTGCTATAAAAATACATAGGTGTTGTGGTATAATCTGGCGGACTCGGCGATAAAAGCACCAAGTACAAGACTAGAATTCACACCTCGAATTTCAAGGCACAACGCAGAATTTGTGCACTCGTTGTCACGTCAGCGTCTTCTCTTTGTTCACCAGCAAGACTAGAACGTGAACAGCTATGCTATTGCGACCGACAATCACGACCTCGAAGCACAAGCGCACTATCACGATGTTCAGTGCGGCTCCACTGTACACTCTCCCACCGCACAATCTTTCCCATCAAAAACACAGATAATGAAGCCATTGAGAAGTCGCTCATGCTTCCCTTATGACGTCGTCGATGTGGCCACCACCTCTAGCAAATTTCATGACGCTATAAGCGTTAAGCCACCATACCCACTGGACCCTAAAAAAGGAAGGTCGAGGCTCGGGTACTTAACCATGCAACAAAACTCACAACAGCCTCCAACAACACGCTACTTGTTCTATGAGTAGAGAAGAATATCACAGGAACAGGAGCTCTAAATCAATTCACTTAAGTACACTGACGAGGTCAGACACTTTTAGCACCCCTTCCTTTCAGTTCAATCGCCTATCAACGCTCGATGTTCCCCCTATACTGGAGGATATGTTTGTAGTTGCCGGTTGTAACGTCCATTTTTCCAGTGAAAGCCCATCCAGTGTCTTGATATTTTAGCGTCAAGAATAATTGAGGTGCACACGACAGACGTGGGTACGCCATCACTGACGGTACTCATGTATAGGTCAGAAGACTCATGCCACGCATTTGGCCGCCACGGCAGCAATACTCAGGAAAATAAAACGCCACTTTCTACGGATAACTTTAATTTCCAACTGATATTAACTCCCACGTTTGAGAAAGAAGCTAAACATTCACTGTCAGCATCATTATTATTATTATTATGCTCCTGGTTTAACTAGCGCAGTCACAATAGAAGCAATCTCAGCAGTGATGCGCGGTATCAAGACGCTGTCATCCAGGTTTTAGGGTCATGCATCTTTGAGGAAATGGGAGCGAGTATCAGAGTTATCAGTATTGTGTGACCACTAATTACCACATTTAACACAGTACTTGCAGTATTCACCGCCAGCAAAAAAAATGCTACGATCAGGATGTAGAAGTGAGACGTCCTACAAAGTCTCAACAAATGGGAATATGCACCTAGAAAAAAAAACAATCAACTGTCTGAAATTTTATTTGCAGTATTTCTTTGCCTTCCTTACAATGTTGATACTCCGAATTTCTTAGACAGGAACACGCTTCAATAGGCATTGTTTCAACGTGATAAAATACTTATGCCTTCTGCTAATTCTTGAGAGTCATTATCGTAACAGATTGTAACCAAAGAAGATAGGTCCACTAGTGCCTCACAGCAAGCCTATAATCCAATATTCACTGCTGCAGCTCTACAAAAACGGCCCAGATCGTACAACGCCTTCTTTAAGTTACACATATTAACGTGAGATATGCTGTTGAATATCCATCCTACTCAAGACAGGAATCCTTTCCAGCTGAGATTTTATGATGCCATCTACTCAGTCATTCTCTTCGTCTTCGTCCATGTCATCGTAGACGCTGAAGGCTGGGTGCACTCTGTTCAACAAGGAAGGATTTTCGCTTTTGCTTGAGTTTCTTGAATACGCTTGGCTATTTTTGTTGGCCGAGTTGGAATCGCCAGTTGAAGGCAAGAAAAAACTGATTTTATCTTGCGAGTTAGATTTAATCAATTGCTTATGATGTTCTTTAACTGCCATGTACAGCTGCTCCACATTCTGAGCGAAGCTCTGTCGTTGTGATATTTTCTTTTTGAGAAAAAGAATTGTGTCAGTCGGGTTCATGTGGAGTGTGAGGCTAGCCCACTCTTCTATTTCTTTTTCAGTAACTTTCATGGCCTGCTCTTCGAAGACAGACAGAAGAGAAGAAAGTTGGCTCAAAGCTTCCCGAACAATCACCTTCTCGATGAATGAGGTCGAAGTTGCATTGACGATAGCGTCTAATTTTTCATAGACACTGGCACACAAGCGCCGGTCCTCTTCAAATAAACACTTCAAGGGGTCAATTCCATGCTGCACAGACGCTTCAGTGCGTTGCAGAAGCTCAGAAACACCTTCAGATAAGTTACCAATTTTATGCGCGAATTCATTGACAACTGACAAAATGGAGACAACGTTAACATCAGACTTCTTCGTATCTTGTGCGCTTTGCGAATTACTTGTGTTTGAAGGTAAAATATCTAATGCTCTTTCATCACAATTGAACTCTGGCGAACTACTCCGCGTCTTTTTTGCAGTAGGGCGTATGAATTTATCGAGTAAAGTGGGACTGCGAGTCGATGTGTCTGACTCCATACCAGGAGAATAGCGTTCGCTGGACCGGTCTAAAGTCGCTAGTTTTTCCTCGGTGTTGCATACATTTGATGATTCTCCTTTGTCTTGAGCTGCAGGAGGTAGAGATGCCTTGAATATCTGGGAGTAAATGGTTGCGAGGGCTTTGTCACCAGCACCCGAGCTCTTGCTTCGTTTTAGAACATCAGCAAGTTCAGGAAGATAACTCATTTCATCTTTAGATAAAGATGAAACTGAATTCAGTTGCATTTCAGGTTTTTGGACAAACATCAACTTTGCATTACCTGATAGTGAGTTTTCAATGGAAGATGAGGCAGAAACATTTATTGAATGGCAATCATTACCATTTTTTGTCTCAGAACTTGACTCGGGCGATTTCTTATAAAAGTCTAATGCATGTAAATCCTCATGAGATGATGAACGGTCGTTCTTGGAGCGCTTTGAAGTTGATTTAGATGACTTTTTATTGTGTCGACTACTTTTTTTGTTATCACTCATGAGCTTCAGCATTTCTTCTTTCTTTTTCTGCCAGTCTTCTTCAAAGACCTCCTGTAGCCTATTTATCCACACATAGGAATTGAAACGATCTATTACGGAATTGTGGGGCGTGCCCTGAGCAATAAGAGAGAGACACTCAGGGGAGCCTAAATACTTGCTCAACTCCGTGTTGTAGCGAGGATGACTCGTAGGTCTCTTCATATGCGCCCGACACTCATCGTTGTGCAGCACAGCCATGCTAGAAAGAGCCTTCTCAAATAAAGAACTACCATCTTGAGAAGACTGAGCAGGCTTGCTGCTCTGACTATCACGTACTCCTGCACTCTGCAGAGGCAACTGATGCTGCAGTTGAGGTGACGTTACATCGTACACAGACTGACCGTGTGGCCGGTGTGATGGCCCACCGTTGCGTGACGCACCGGCGTCCACAAAAGCTTCTCGGTGAGTTGACCGACTTCTGCTTCTCCACGAGTCTGTCCCAGCTGGGGACCTGGACCTACAGGTAGATCTTAGCTCTGCTGGATCATGATGGAACCTCTGAGGCGGTCCATTACTAGGTGACCGACGGATTGTGCGCGGTGAATAGCGTAATTCATCCTCATTTCTCCAAGCTTGATTGTGAGGAGAGAAAGTTCGCTCACTTTCATTGTGATGAAAAAAATTTTTTGGTCTCTCCCTCTCGCATGTTGGTCGCAATTCTTCAAATGCAGGACGCCTCATGTCTGACGAAGGACGCCATGCACAAGGAGAAGGGCGCCTTACATCAGACAGTAGGCGCCGTACATCAAGAGGACGCCTTGCATCAGGAGAGCGCCTTGCATCAGGAGACCGCCTTGCATCAGGAGACCGCCTTGCATCAGGAGAGCGCCTTGCATCAGAAGCAAACCGCCCCTCGAAGTACTGAGGGCTCAATCGTCTGTTGTGAGAGCGAAGAGGAAAAAATCTTGGACTCTGTCTTCTTTGACCAGGGGATCTGCTTCTACGGAAACTCTCGTCACGAAACTGTCTATCCTCATAATCATGACGAAAGTCAGGAGAGCGCAAGTGTTGAGGGCGTTCTAAGTGAGGCTCATGACTCAAAAATTGATCCCTTGAGGACCGTCGGCGTGGAGATGAGAAACGCCTCTCGAATGGTCGAGGAGAGCGGCTGCGACGCTGTGATCTACGCTCACGATCCATGCACCTTTCCTGCCAGCCCTGTAACCTCTCCCTCACATTCCCTCGCCTTCTTGTGTCCCTACCTTCAGCTGGGGAATGAGGTCTTGAAAAACGTCCTTCAGAGCCACGCCTGGGGCTAGAACGTAATGGTGAAATCCTCTTGCGTTTGTAGTCAACTCGTTCGCAAGACATTTTCTTGTCTTGCATTAAAGATTTCGTTTTCTCTCCCTCACACACAGTTTTTTTCTTCACATCCCTCGCAAGACTTTTTCCTGTGTTCTTACGATCTCTTGCCTTCTTCAGTTGTTAACTTAACCAAACTAGAAGATGAAGAACTTTTATATTCGTTTACCATAATATTCTGATCTGATGTTAAAGAGCTACCTCATTAGTGAACTACTTTAGTGAAGGAAACTGACTAGCAGTATTCTTGTAGCCACTCTTTGCTGGAGTTTTGAACTTCAGAGATATTTTTCCCGCAGCATCAGGACGAGAAGAATCTGCAACACAGCAGTCAACTTTGCTGGAGTCCTCAAACTCATCAACAATCTTTGGAGCCTAGCTCTTTGCTGTACGGCTATCCAACATCTTCATATCCCTGGAACTATCATTTGAAATTTTTTTTTTAGTAACTCGTCTTTAAAAACGTAACTGATATTTTTCAGTTTAGTAGTTATTTAATATCTTTTGAGAGGTTGCTATTGTGGTAGTTTGATTTTAGACAAAGTTCTTTCGTGACAGAAAATCTTTTTCTATTGGTCTCCTTTATGCTCGCAAGCAGTCAAGTCTGAAGAAACGTACGAGTCCGTAGCGGGCAAACGCTTCTCTTGTCAGTTGGTGAGATTCATAGGAAGTGATTCCTGTAATTCAGCATGACAGGTGCCTCACCACAGTCCTGCTGAACATTCGATGGTTGTTCAGCACACGTAGCAGCTGATCCAGCACACGTTGCAGCCCGACCAGAAGTGGCGCTGACTGGAGAGGAACCATGATTAGCTACTTTAAAACTTTTTCATTAGGCTTCTCATCACTCTACAAGCAACATTACATTATACAGGCACATATTATACAGGCACATATTATACAGGCAACATTAGGAGACGTAAGTCCCGCTATCGGTAAAAACTAAGCATTTTTTCAGTATGAGACTAGATATTAAATTTCCGGTCATCAGAGATACAGCAGTGCTCACTAGCACCACTCCACTGACTGGTAGAACACACGGAGTTCGAGCTAATCTCTGAACACACGTGACTGTTGCATTAAGTACAGCTCATTCAAGTCCATCAGAGACGGCGACCAATTGAGCTGCACCGATGACAACTCAAACAGCAGAATCGACAGTTACGATGCTTGAAATTTTGATCACTGCCTGTCATTTGAAGTAGCAAAACCCTTGCGCAGTGATCAGACATCAGTTGACAGGTGCAATGTTATCAAGAGGATGATGCAAGCTGTCAGCCATTGAAGGAGGTCATCCAGCTGGAGAACAATCATGGCTAGATAGTGGAATCATTTAACACAGAGGAATTAAATGCTTAAGCCCATACTGAAGTTAGAATGATACACTCACGGCACTTATACAACCCTAAAAACTAGTCGTGATTATAAACAGATTCGGGAGTGTCAAAGTTAGTCAAGGGGTTTGAAAGAAGCTGCTGAGTAGAATTACAAAACTTGAACAATTTAGTCCAGTTGTTCTTCAAGAAGAGCACTATCTGTAAGGTCAGTTGGCATCAGCACCTGCAATGGCATGAAGGAAGTGTGTCCTTGTGTGCACTTGATCTCCAGTCTAGCATTTAATGCAAACATTAAGGTTTTACAGCTTGTAAATTATGAGATCAATTATTTACTTCATTCTAACAACTTTATACTCACCTTGGATTAATACTTCTTCCACTAACAAGCTTAGTTTTAACACAAACTGATTTGGAACAAACTAGAACACTTAAAATAAACTTAATTCACATACAGACAAATAAATAGGACTATTCTTCCATGAAAAAATCCTTACAGCAAAGAATAATTCACCACAATCACAGCAAACCACAAAAAAGGCTCCCATAAACATCAATTTGTCAGTACCAACCAAGTCCAGAAAGAAGTTTCTTCAATACTAACCAATGCAAGTAGACATTACTGACCAGTGCAAGTAGACAATACTGACCAGAACAAGTAGAGAATACTAACCAATGCAAGTAGACAATACTGACCAAAGCAAGCAGACAATACTGACCAATGCAAGTAGACAATACTGACCAAAGCAAGCAGACAATACTGACCAATGCAAGTAGACAATACTGACCAAAGCAAGCAGACAATACTGACCAATGCAAGTAGACAATACTGACCAATGCAAGCAGACAATACTGACCAAAGCAAGCAGACAATACTGACCAATGCAAGTAGACAATACTGACCAATGCAAGCAGACAATACTGACCAATGCAAGTAGAGAATACTAACCAATGCAAGTAGACATTACTGACCAATGCAAGCAGACAATACTGACCAATGCAAGCAGACAATACTGACCAATGCAAGCAGACAATACTGACCAATGCAAGTAGAGAATACTAACCAATGCAAGTAGACAATACTGACCAATGCAAGCAGACAATACTGACCAATGCAAGCAGACAATACTGACCAGAACAAGTAGACAATACTGACCAGTGCAAGTAGATAATACTGACCAGTGCAAGTAGATAATACTGACCAATGCAAGTAGACAATACTGACCAGTGCAAGTAGACAATACTGACCAATGCAAGTAGACAATACTGACCAATGCAAGTAGACAATACTGACCAATGCAAGCAGACAATACTGACCAATGCAAGTAGACAATACTGACCAATGCAAGTAGACAATACTGACCAATGCAAGCAGACAATACTGACAAGTGCAAGTAGACAATGGAACTATGAGTCATGTAAGCAAAACTAAATTAATTCCATGGAAGAGGTATTTTTAAAATTATTTATATTTCATGTTATTAATGAATAATGAGCAGAACATTAGCTTGGCAATAGTGGTAATTCCCAGAGACAATTAGGGTTAATACAAAGACCATTCATAAACAATAATATATTTGTTTAAAATGTAAAATGATAAAAAAATTCATACCATAAAATCATTTATTTCTGAATCAAGAGCATCAATAATAAAAGTTCTATTTACAATCATAATAAAGATCATCCACAATGAGCTTATTGTTAATAAGTAAGAATTTATGAGCAAGGTACATGCAATCCTAAATACATTATATTCACTTTATCTGCCACTCAAAGACTGCCAGGAGTCTTGCAGAAACTTGCCACCTCTTGACAGCTGTCTCCCTTGCAGTGGCATGTGAGAACGACCTCAAGTTTACAGAGAATACACCAGTGTGTCTTATTTCTTGCCACCTCTTGACAGCTGTCTCCCTTGCAGTGGCATGTGAGAATGACCTCAAGTTTACAGAGAATACACCAGTGTCTTATTTCTTGAAATAACTGCATCAATATTGCAATGCTGCATCAATATTGCAATGCTGCATCAATATTGCAATGCTGTACTCACAAGTTAACCAATTAAGGTCTGTACAAAAACAACCTCATGGTAAGACTAAGGTAATACTGCATGCAATTAAATACTTAAGTGTTCAAATCTGCAAAAAATCTTGTATCCACAGAAAGCTTCATGAACTTTCTCACTACTCTAGAAATATGAAAAAAGACTCACATGCTCCAGCTCATCAGAAATCAAAGGAATATTTCATCAACTGAATTCTTGGGAATAACCGTCTCCTCATTAGACCATGCAATCTGCACATGTAAAATATTTTCATGTTAGACACTGTACATAGACCATTATTAATATAGACTTAAGAATTAACTTATAAACTATAACTATGCTATATGTACTAACTACTAACTAGGCTTGATGCAGGTCTCAGTTTGAGACTTTTATTACACTACAAGACAATATGAAACTAGAGCATTTTAAGTAGCAATACTTTCAGCTTACTCAAGTTTAAAATCAATAAATACTAGATTTTCTTTTGGTTTACAAATATCTGCTAAAATATGACCAAATCATAATCAAGATTCAAAATAATGATATTAAATTATTTAATTGTGACTCAAAATACAACAACCTTTATCAAAGGTATCATCATGGCTTAATTCTTTCATCAAGTTTACCTTAACACATTCCCTGCGTATTGGTACACCCGTGTACCAACAGTGTTAACAGGGAATGCTGCTTAAATACCTATACACAGGGAACTTGTTAAAGTGTTTGAAATTTAAGGAAAATAGTCTAAATAGCAACTATTCTAATGGTCAGTGCCAGAATTAGAAATTGGTGGTGTACAAAATAGATTAATAAAAAATCTTGTAACGTTGATATGTATTTAATTTAAATTCACTACAATGCAAAACAGTCCCTCAGAATTTGCCAGTGAGGAGAGGCTCACAATGCTGCTGAGCTCAGACTGGGGGTTGATTTGGGTTTGCTTAGCTGTCAAAATTCAGAGACAACAAAAGCAATGATACATTAAAGTCCATGAAAAGAAACAATGTATGAATTTTTAAGAAATATTCTCTTCTTTTGTGATGGCTACCAATGTGAAACAAAGGAAAGAAATGATGGGTATACTTTGGTGTTTTCAACCGGATGATGATATACTAATATTAAAGTTTACTCAGAGGAAGGAGTACCAAGTACATCCCACCCTAGCAATATAAAGGACCCACACCCTACAGCACATCCCACCCTAGCAATATGAAGGACCCACACCCTACAGCACATCCCACCCTAGCAATATGAAGGACCCACACCCTACAGCACATCCCACCCTAGCAATATGAAGGACCCACACCCTACAGCACATCCCACCCTAGCAACATGAAGGACCCACACCCTACAGCACATCCCACCCTAGCAACATGAAAGACCCACACCCTACAGCACAAACAACTCAGCATGACTCAGGATTATTTGTCATGTGCCTTGCATGTGTAACTCAAACTTCCACACTTCTGTTCTAACAGCTATCATTCAACCTGCTGCAGTGAGGAAGAAAAAATATCCAATGCAAATTAAGCAGACTTTTAACTCTGTTGAATCAATTTATGGATGGCTAAAGTAAAAATACAGAGTAAATTTTTAGATCAAGCATTGCCAACATACCAAGATATGTTTTAATAAATCAATAGGACACACACTAGCACTTCTTGACAAGTATGTATGCTCTCAATGAATCTATTGTGATTAGAATTGAAACCACTTATGAAACAAATGCTCCAAAAAAATGCCACTTGTGTTGTTGCCTACATAGAAAAAACAGAAATATACACAACTGCATAGCATCATTTCCTTTCAGTAATTTTAAAACTCAATCATAAGTATTACACAACAATTTCTCCTTCCCTTTAACATTTCCAGTAGAGGACATGTAGAAGTACTAGGTTGCACTCACAGACTAAGAACATAATATGGAAAAAATAAAATTAGGTAATAACCTAAGAGCAACAATTGTACCAAAAGTTTAAAAATTAGTTCCAGTAAACGACTTGTAAGTATTAACTGAAATATGAATTTTTACAATTGACTTTATGCCTTTGGAAAATACATTTTTGTGACTTTAACCTCAATATGAATTAATGACTGTCAATCATTAAAAATGCCTACATAAACTATACAACAGCTAAACAACAGAACACTATGAGTTTTTAAACAACCATTAAACATAGAAAACATTTAATGAACGGAATGCGCCTCCACTGGTATACTGTATACAACGTAAACAGCTGCTCATATTGTATACATTTCATAAGTAGCATCAGTGGTTCACTGAAAAAACAACGCATGTAAATTATCAAGCACTAAACTATGGATGTTCATCAAACATGATTTAAATAATTTGATCCAAATAATTATGCACGATAGGAGATATCCTTAAAAAACTACTTTTTCAAACAGAATTTCTAATAGATCACAATTTTTAAAATCTAGCTTTGTAGTTTTTTCAGAAAACGCACACATAATTATTTCATATAATTTGCTAATTGTTGTAAACTATAATATTCCTATACACTTTTTTCACGTAAAAATTATATTTTTTGAAAGGTAGATTATACTAGCAAAAAAATAATGACCTGGGTTAAATTTTTGTCGTCTTCATTTCCCTGGACATCGGCAGACTGGAAATACGGCCAGAGTGCTGCTATGCTGACTGCTCGGGGTATATGTAGGGCCGCTAAATAGGCTTCATCACGCTCAAAACGCCACTATGAGCCTTTAATTCAAGTTATAGCACAGAAATGAGATTTTGTAGCCCACTTTCACTTTCATTAGTTAGTTAAGGCAAATTATTTACAATTTGGGGTTGAGTTTTATTCCTCTATGAATATTAAAATGCTACTGGGATATTTACGTAGGATATTGTTCAGCTTCACTGATGTAAGATAGCATCTGGTTAATAAGGACATTTAGTTGATTCCAAAACTCTATTTAGTAGTTATATATAGTATTTTTCAAGTCTTATATTAAAGTGAGAAGGTTTTAACTCTGATATACTAATTAGATTGGAGGAGATTATAATTTTATGTATAATTGAGACATATTAAAACTAAGATATTTCAAATTTATGGTCAATCTTTAGGGAAAGAAGTGTAAATAGTTTTAAACAATATTCTCATCTGGAGTAGTTACTTCCGATATCCTCCAAATCTAACGCCATTTGGAAGACCGTACGCCTACCACTGTCCGTCTCCGTTCTAACCGTCACAGACAACTACTTCTCGAAAGAAATGCTAATGGCTTCTGAAGTTGCTACTCGTGTGTGGGCAGGTTTCATTGTTACAATGCTGACTTCAAACCTATATAGAATAATCTATTTTTTACTTTTATGTCTGTTAAGATGGGATTTTTATGTTAAGGTTAAATCCTAAGAATTTTTACGTTATGTTAAGGATAATTATGTTAAAAATCATCCTATTGTTTAAATAGTTAAGACTTGCATAATTTTCATTTAAAAGCTAAAATTTATGTTTGGGATTATAGGATTTTGTTGAAACTTCTGAAGTCTATTACTAAATAAAATGGATTGAAGAGTTCTATTGCATGTTCAAATATATTGATGCCAGTAATTATTTATCCTTTCAATATAAAAAGCTGGTATAAGTAATAAAAACTTCTTAATAAATAAGCTAGAAATTGAACCCTGTGTACTGTGAAGAGAAAATCAATTAATTTTATGAGAAGTTTCAACTGTTGAAATGATTTTTAGGTGCCATTTCAAGTGCCAAGAAGCTCAGTCATATCATTTATTTCTTGTCAATGTTTAGGTAGAATTTATTGCTGTAGTACATCAAGCTGAAATTACTTTCAATGATTCCTACTTTGCATTCAAGCTTGGTAATTGAAGGCATGGCTGTGGAGAGCATGAGGACAAATAACACATTTCATATGTCAACTAAATTGAAAACAAGCTTTCTCCAAGAATTCTAGTGCTATAATAAATTAACATTATTGAGAATGGGTAGAGTGTGAGACTAGTGGGTGGTCTGTAGCAAAGCAGCATGTGGGACACAAATATAAAACCAAAAAAATTTTTCTGAGGTTGTAAGTTGGTTCAGATTTTTTAATCTACAATGTCCAGCACAAGGCAAATAAAGATTTAGGTTTCAAGGGTAGACCTATTATAATGGTTTGGTATTTTCATTTTGTATGCTGCTATTTCTGTGTAATGATTTTGGTTATTTCAAAAAATGCGTACTCTGATTCCCTTGCAGAATTGACCATTCCTGATGTTGGTACAACTATTGTGACAGAAGCTCCTGCTACGTCTGATAAGCTTTCTAGTTTTGTCTCTTGCTGCAGTAAATCAACTTAAAACTTCCTATCTTTGCCAAGTTGTGTCGAGACCACAAGATGCCTGAAAGATCTCGTAAGATTGCTGTCATGGGCTACCAAAGTGTTGGTGAGTACAAAAATTTCTGTTTCATCTTAAATATAGCATTTTTGTCATCAGTGTTGGCTTTTTAGGTAGCATTGGCATATTGCATGAGATCAAGTTTGGTATTCATAACTATTGGAGTTTATAATAGAACTGTTGAAACTTTATAATGTATTTTATATTTATTTCTGAAAAATGTCGAGTAAAAACGCTTGGATCACTTGGGCCCTTGAATATTTATGATCCAATTGTATCTCTTATTGGGTTCAGGTAAAAGTTATCAAATATAAATGCACTTGTATATGGTTTCAAAATTCATTTCATACATGTTTTTCCTATAAGTACTGGTTGGGAGCATCTAATGAAGTGTGTGCTGTACACTGAATTTAGTGTTTACTAAATGCTAATCACTGCAGTGTTCAGAGTAGATGTCTAATTCAAAGAAGCTATTTGCTATGATAACCTTATTCTTTTGAATGAAGGTAAGAAAAACATCTTAAAATGCCTACTGATGGTAGCTCTGGGTACCACTTCCAAATGAGCTGAGGTAACTTTGCATGTTGTAAACTTCAGTCCGGAAAGAGTAAAGGAAATCATTTATGGTTTGAATTATCTATGGAAAATCATAAGGGAGAAGTACTAAGTGAAAGCTTTGAATTAAAATGGAACATAAATGAACTCACATTTTCTTCATTCATTCTTCTACTGACAACTACAACTGTAAACTTTCCTGATAGTGTATTGTATTCTTTTTACTGAGGCTACAATAGTGGTTGGAAGAATGGATTTAATGGAAGAATTGTTACAATGGCAGTGTTAATCTTTGTTGGTAATATTGTACTTTTTCTATTCCAGGCAAATCCACACTTTGTATTCAATTTGTAGAGGGCCACTTTGTAGACAACTATGATCCAACAATTGAAAATACATTCCACAAGAATCTCAAGGTGAGTTTGTTTCACAAACTCTGGTAATGACTATGAATAAGATAGGACCCTCTATTAAAGCTCAGAATTACAGTATTTTTCTTTTTTTTTTAGCAACACCAATTTAGTTCTGAATAATCTATTAAAAAAGAAACTTGGTGTCAGTTCTGTGTCATGCTCTGTAGTGCAGGATGCTCATTTATTCTTATGCTTTCTTTCCACTTTCTTTATACTTTTTCTCTAGAGTAGTTACTGTCAGAGCTATGCTGTGGTAGTTATTTTGTATTGATATATGAAGATTTGATATATGCAAGTACTCGTCTATCTATCATTTTGTTACCATATTAAAACTAGAGAGCTGCAACTTGCCAGTATTCTCCAAACATTTTGTGTCACTTGAAGGTGCACTGAAATTACTGTTTGCAGCTGCAGGTTACATGCAGCATATTTTACTTTATTTAAATGATATACATACCCTGTTTTTCTACCTACAAATGGAAGGAGTTACTGAGTCACCATTGAAGTTTGGCTCACTGCCATGCTTCCTGCTCATTGTGATTATGTGCTTTTTTGGTCACTCAAAAGTCTAGGTGAGGGAGCTTGTGTAATTTTACCCCTGTAGCATTATAGTTGCAAACCATGCCTCACTCCCTGTTATAGGAGAGAAAATCATTGATGAGACCAGACCTGGTAAGGACTTCGGTACAAGTTCACTGGCCCACTCACATTTTCCATTTGAACACCAACAATGTAATGGGCTTACTTTGTGATGCATTCTTGTATTGCAGGTACGAGGGGAAGACTACACACTTGAGCTCGTTGACACGGCAGGCCAGGATGAATACTCTTCCTTCCCTGCACAGTACAGCATGGGCATCCATGGCTATGTGCTTGTCTATTCCATCACCAATGACAAAAGCTTCCAAGTTGTTCAAAATCTATACCATAAACTTTTGAATATGATTGGGAAAGTGACGTGAGTACTGTTCAAGAGTTACTTGTTATCTTTCCAAATGTTTGTGATAAGTTGACCTAATAAATGAACTGTAGGTAGTATCAATCACACTTGATTCATCTAAGTGATACTGCATGAGACAGTGCTGCTACTGCTGTCACTCGGCCTACTACCAGTCACTATGATTTAATTGTTATTGTTAGTCACCCAACTATCTGTCACAGCTACAGATATACAATAAGCAAATGCTATTGCTAAGTTTCATCCTAGTCTGCTAGTAAGAAGGTAATGGACTGGCCTCAGCCACTCCGTCTCATTATGATCTTTAGGAAATTGCCTTGAATTCACTGAGCATATGCTGTGCTTCAACTCTCATAGTGATAAGCATAGGCAAATAATTACTCATTATTTTGAGAGTAATTAAGCTAAGGCTTATACGGATGTACAACGACATGAATGATTGTGTGGTGGGCAGTGTGCCAGTGGTGCTGGTGGGCAACAAGACAGACCTGCAGAAGGAGCGGGTCGTCAGCACTGAGGAAGGGAAGCGTGTGGCTGACGTTTGGGGAGCCATGTTCATCGAGACCACCGCCAAAAGGAGGGATGTGAGTTGCCTGTCTAGCTCTAGTGTTGTAGGCTGCGTCAATGAGGGGAGCTTGATGTGGAGATCAGAGTGTGTGGATGGAAACGAAGTAATGATGTGATGGAGTGGGAGACTGGAGTGGTTATCTCTGGGGGAGATAGTTTTCCCCGTTTTTATGAACTCATTAAGTAGCAGCTGTGACTGTCAGCCCTGGACTTGATCCTTCATGTACTCGTCCCAACCACACGTTGCTTCTCGAGTTCTCTGTTGAAAACTGAAATAGTTTGCAGTGCTTCGTCATGGCAACCAGAGGAGGGAAAAACACTTCCTGGTTTAGAAACTTGCAGTTTTCTAACTGCTAATTTATGCTTCAAATGTAAGCGTGACTGCGTGTGATCGTTCAAATATTTGTCCCTAATATGGAGTTACTAAACTAAATCTGTGAACGACATAGTTTTAATCGCCATGTAGAAGTAGACTTGTTCTTTCGTTGAGCAGAACGTCAAATAAAGCTCAACTTCAGTAAATCTTTGACTGCTTAAAGAAGTTGCCACATTTGCTCGGTCGTCACTGATCAATGATGCCGTTCTATCAATGTTCAGCCTTTTAGTTTTACAAATTTACCATAAATAATTTAACTACTATGTATGAGTATTGATAATACCCAATATTGAATCAATAAAGCAGTACAAAATTTCTAGTCTTCCGTACTGAGATTTCTAATGTTCCTCTGTGTGTGCAGATTGTAAGTGATGTCTTCACAAAAGCTGTACTTGAGATCGAGAAATCGGAAGGCTCTCTACCAGCTGACGCAAAGTGTGTGGTATCCTGAATGTTTTGGCGCTGCCCGTATGTACTCATAGATTTGGCACTATTCTTCTCACTTGCTACAGTAGTTGGAGTGCAGGCGGCCTGTAGTTCTGGTGCTCGTGCTTATGACAGGTCTCTGTTTAGGTGTTACAGGATTATGTATTTCCATGCAAGCCCCTGTAAGTGCAGTGTCTTGACTATTGTGAAGATGCCATGCAAGCCTGTAGGCACAGCATCCACACTACGGTAGGCCTGGATCTTCTCAAGCCCTGTCCATCCTTGAAGTCACTGCCGACGAGCATTAGCTGCAACAGACGTGTGTCCACGTTTCTCGGAACCAAATACTTATACTGTATATTCTTTTACTTTTGACCCTCATATCCTCATTATTCATTAAAAGTAAAGTACTCAGTTTAATCTTACCTATAGCCTGTTCGTGTATTTTCTCTTGGCTTTGAACAGTCCAATTAATCTTGGCCGAGAGTTTGCTGCAGCTGGTAACTGTGTAGGTGCTCGATGTGCTGTGGTGGCTTCAAGCGTGGACTGCTGTCAGCTGACTGTGGTGAGTGTTGAGTGTTCCTTCACTGCCTGCATCTCGCAACAGACTATTACTCTATACATATTTCTCTAACTCCTTCTCCTTAGTTCTATGCAATTTGATAGTTTTGTTTATAAATACATGTGTAGTTTTGTCGTATTGATAGAGATATAAAGCTCTTTAGAATGTAGCTAAATGTGGTGGACGATAGTAACAATTGGAATTCGTAGCGATAATGTATTGCGCTGTGGATGTTTCCTTGTGTGAGTACGTGTCGTCTTCACTGATTTTATTGATCTGCAGTTCTCTGTGGAGCTTGCAGTGTCCAACCTGTACTCATTTCCTGGATATGGTTAGATTATGTCAATGTATTCTCTCTCAATTCATTGGCTGTGGGTTAATTTTGGAGGATAACGCTGCTGTGGTGCTAACAGCTGTGTAGCATCTACCTCGGAGTCTTCGTTTCCCACTAAAGGTGTTGCGTTTACAATTTTGGTCGTAGTGTGTTAAATAAATTCAATGTAATCACTCACAAATCTCAAGAATTTTGGTGCTGTAGTCGAGCGAGTGTTCATGTATCGATGTGAGCAAGAAGTGTTCTCTTGGACAGCTTCACCCTAGGACGGGCTGAAGCGACTTCTACAGGGTGTCTCAAAAAAATGTACTCACCCTTTAACCGTTGCTAACATGCTGTCTTCTTTGTGTTGCAGGTGTGAGGTTCGAACCTTTGCGAACATGATTCTTTAATTACATTTAATCATGTTCGCAAAGGTTCGAACCTCACACCTGCAACACAAAGAAGACAGCATGTTAGCAACGGTTAAAGGGTGAGTACATTTTTTTGAGACACTCTGTATTGTCTGACGCATTGCATGATTTTTTGTTCTGGGTTTTACTTGAACTGAAAGAATAAGTTACTGCGTAAATTTGTTTGCTAGAGCCATCACTCGTCCTTAAGCCTCTTTATTTTGATGGCTTTACGCAAGCGCGATTGTCGGCTGTGCAGTCGTTCATACCAACTGTTTACCAGGAGGCTAGTTACGGCCATGCTTCCAACTGGGATCTCTCTGCAGAATTTTGATGTACAGTGTCTTGCAAGACTACTCTAGTGCTGTTATCTAGAGAGACTGGAGAAACGCGCGGAGATGCTGCTGATCTACACGTGTCTCTGTTTCTGCATGAAGTATTTGTGTTTATTCTGAATATTTTATCTTATAGTTTCGATAATGTCAACCCCAAAGCGAAGAGAAGGCAAAGAGCGAGTGTATTTTTGCTCACTAATGTTTCTAACACCGAACAAAAGTTTTCTTGCTAAAAAATGTTATTCCCAGTATTTCCTTCGTTTTTCAGTTTTACTATTAAATATGATTGTATTTTTGTATTTCGTGGATGACTTTCTTCTATAATTCTATGATGTACATTATTTGCCGACTTCATTATGAGAGATTTTAACGTACGGTAGTTTTTCTGGTGAATTGATCATAGATTTGTTCGACTGTAATGATTACTTAGACGAGTTTCCTAATTACTAAATAATAAGGAAATTAAGCTCTAGGCTACGTCAATCTACGGGGGTAAAAGTGTAAATTTTCCTTGTAATATTGAAGTGATTTACGTGCGAGCTCAGCAATAACTGTGTCCTGACTTGAGTGAAGCAGCGTTGCCTTGGAGTTGTTGGTTCAGTATTCTGGATGCAATGGAGTTTGTCTTCATCTACCGTGCCATTTGCTGCCATAAAAAAGCTGACGAAAATAAATTCTAAGCTTGAAGAACTTTCGTTGTTGCCGTATGGAAATTCGTGCTTTCATAACTGTAACCTAATGACCGGCTAGGTTTTGTTTAGTTTCAACGTGAATCAAGATTCCACCAATAGATGTCTTCATATTTATGGAGTATTGGGCTGATATCAGAGTTTATGTTTAAGATGCTCTGGTAGAGCTACGTGAACTCTTTATTGAGTGCAGCGAAGTTGTAAGCCGTAGACAATGTTGTAAAATTTTCAGTTGCTTCGAGTGTTTGTGTCAAGTTTCATTACGTGAGAACAGCAACAACTCGTGCAGGCTGTGACTTCAATTAAAAGCTTTTGTTTTTGTCATGAAGATGAAGCTTATAAATAGTGCTTTTTGTCTGACAGATTGCTGCTACTCAAAATGGATTCCTAAGTATATTTGTTTATTTGAAAAGACATGACGTTGCTTCATGTTGGTTGCTAGTTGTTTGCACTTTGGAATTTTTTGTGTGAAGTTAGAGAATTAAGCTACGGAAAGTTGACCATTGAACTTTTTGTACTGTTTACAAATCATGGGTTGACTAGCGGACTTGCGTTCATTATTTTTTATTTGATGTAATTGGTACTGCACGATAGAATTTATTAATTTATGTCAATTAGTATCATATCCGTGATGAAATGTTTTCAGTTTTGGTTTTGTGGTGATTCAGTGGGCAGTACGCCTAACTGCACAAATTCTGTGTACGAGCCTCACGACGGTGTGGTGATTTACTCATGTGAGTCCCGTAGATGTGCGCAGGTCTTGCCCAAAATTATAATTTCTGAACGATAGAACTGAGAAACATCTCCTGTATGTGATATACTCGTTATAACCGCAACTCACCTGATCGTACAGGAAAACTACCTGAAAGCTATTTGAATTTTATGTTCATTTGAACACCTGCGGTAGATCAGAGACTGTGTGGGCGACCATCCAGGCTGCTGTGTTGGGACTTAACCGTGTATTGGTGGCAAGTGCTGGCTTGTTTCTATCAGTTTCGTTAACCTGGTAAACTTGTGTGTCAAAAATTGGCTAGAGTGGAATAAATTGTCCTTTTTGCTGTAACGTCACTAGAACAAAAGTCTGTATTTGTGACAGGGATGAAGTTGCCAGGCGTATGGTTGTTACCTGTATGCAATTCAGGTCCCAATTGAAATAATTTACGTGATACTGACAGGATGTAAAAGTTTTCTTCAGAATGTTTCGTTGCTCTCAGGTTATATTTAATTTTGTTTACTGGTCACACGAGCGCTCAAAGTATACGCGATTCTTCCTTCAGGAGAAAAGAATGTTAAGTTTAAAGACCTATAATCTATTGGTATTTTGTTTCTTGCCTGGAGACATTATACACATTTGCCTAATGTGTTGGTGCGTGCTTCCTTGTTCTTGAATTCTTTCACCGTAGTTGCTTTTTTTGAAAGGAAATCGTTTTATAGCAGATTACGGCTGTCATATTCTAAGCATATATTGTAGACGGTCACGATTATTTTTTAACCTTCAAAGTTCAAGTTGAGCTTTCGCCTTCTCTCTGTTTCAGCTCTCGCAGTAAAGCAGCACTGCGCTGTCACATTATATGTTCCACTGTCACCAATCTCGGCAGCGTTTGTTCTGCACATATAAAGGTATGAGGACACAAATACATTTCAATATACTTTATCTGCACAGCCGCAATTGAAGGATTAAGTGACATGAGGCTGCCTGCCGCTGCAGGGCTGCTGCAGAGGCTCGTCTGCAGCGTTGGTGAGCGTACGCCGCAGTTTGGAAAGACTTGGAGGCTGGGGAGAAGAAATGACTAATGTTGAGCCTGTCATCACTAGTGATGAGGCGTCAAGTCTCTGTGTCCATACAATTCGAGAAGTTGTACTAAATTTACTGTACTTAGTAAAAGAAGTAAGACTTGCTTGAAGTTAACCGAGCGCTCTCACACTGAAGTCTATAGCTCATACCTCACTCGTACATGTAGCATACGTAATACTCTATGACAATACAGTTAACTGACTTGGCATTTAGCAAATTTTACCTCACATGGTCTGTCCGTGCAAGCGAGTCTGCGGAGCCCCAATATCTGTCTCATAGCATGACAACAATACATTTGTTAAGAAAAAGTGGACTAACGCACAGAATCGGATTAAACCCAATCACACACAAATATATGGATGTAAAATAGTGAAGAATGAACTCACAGCACGTGGAGGAGGGGCAGTGAGGAGCACGAGGGGAGCAAGGGAAGGGCGGCCGTGGGCACACTGGAAGGGAAGGTGACACTTGCTCAGTGCCTGGAGCAAGGAAACACACTGACATCTGCGCAGACGCTGACCGAAGCGCACTGCACCTGCACAGGTACTGCCTCTATAATGCACGCTTACAGAAATACCAGCTAATTGTTTCAACTAAAATATGTGTATATGACAAATATTCATTATACCGTAAATGAAAAATATATATGGAAAATTAAAAAAACAAGAAAAAAACTCAAAATATCATGAATTGCAGGTCTCAAAAAATTAAAAGACATAAATTATTATCAACCAAATTCTGATATTCTACCCTTCCTCACCTACAAAAATTAATTTCAAGCAAAGAATCAAGATCGACAGAAGATTGTGTACTTCGCTGTGCTCGTCTTCCCAGACGTTGAACAATCCAAAAACGTTAAACTAAAACAAGAAAATTCTTACAAGAGAAGGGAATTTACCTCCGTGCCAGGATGTCAGAAGAAGAGCAGAGCAGTGAAAGAAATGAGCATCTTCACAAGAACTAAACGAAGCAATGAAGCTGTGACTGTGTGCGTGTAGAGCACGGACTCACCACGACACGCGTGCGTGTGGAGGACTTGCAGCAGCGGCAGTGGCAACTCAGCCACTGTACGACAACTACGTAGCTGCTCACACACGTACGTCACAACATCTGCACATGAAATATTTTATAACAACTCCAGCGTGAATTGTTTAAGACTTCGTGCTCATTTAAAATTAAAAACCCTCGACACAAGGTACAGTTTGGCCGCACACAGTACGAGTTTGACAGATCTCGTGCAGAGGCCATGAGTGCTGAAGCAGATCACAAGGATGATATTTGACAGCTTTAAGTATAGCCTCATTCTCAATTAAGTTATCTGGAAAGAATTAAATTAAAAGAAAACTAATTCAAGTTTGTTACAAGAAATTCTTTTATGAGCTGACAAAGAAATAGTGAACAGATATGAAAAGCGTAAATAATTGATCTGCAAACTATTTTAGTCCATGCGCATTCTTTACAGCATTGAGGTGTTAATTTTCAAAGAACATTTAATTTTAAAAATTTTCAAGTTCACAAATGACGCGTCTAAATTCTTCACTTGTAAATAAATCTAGATCCCAAATAAGAATTAGTCTAAAATCCGCAATTAATGAGCCGCACACTGTGGGTCAAAGAGCTACTTTCATAATGTCGTCTGACTGGTATGAGTCACACAAGGAGTTCATGCTGCTCGTGCATTAACTCATACTGCACAACTACAGTTATAAGTCAGACAGAGTCGCATGATCATGCTTGCATGGCTTCAAACTGAAAAAAACATCTTCCGATGTCTTTAGGTTAGTAAACACATCAAAAACTGATACACAAAAACAGTAGTACATCTGTTACACTACAATAGAATAAAATATGGCACCAGGAATGAACCTTTAGGTCCATTCTTGGGCTGCTACCGAAGTCTCACGTCGTCTTTAGTTAAGGCATCAATCATGTACAAACAACTTAATCATGCACATGCACCTCAGTCACGTATACGCATCTGAAACACACAGGCCCCAACAAGTAAATAATGACATGAGGACGAGTAACAGTCACACTCTGTCATAAAATTTTACGTTATAATTACCTCACTCACATGACAATGAATACACGACTCTTGGTACACAATGATTTATGTTATACATGAATGTAGTACGTTATCATCCCCGTAACACAGGAGTAATATTCTTGCAACACAACACTACTGAGGTAAGACTTGCAATATATTACCATGGATTTGAGAACTCCGGTATCCCTTGAACCTGGTCCAGTAGTCTGAGGGTAGGGACTGCGTCCTCACCGAGTTGTCTGTACAGAACAGCTCACCATCATCACGGTGGGGCGTTAGCTTGTCTGCGTGGCAGGAAAAATAAAAGAAATAATATAAATAAATGAACTTTATAACCAATAGAGCGTACATACATTGGTTTTGAAACTGTTAATGTTAGGAAGCTTTAGGCGAGGTAGTGACGGTACTCACCGCTGTATTACAACACTCGGAAATTTCCATTAAGCGATTTCGTTAGAAAAAACACGTCTAGACGCTTTTACATGAGGTAGAATCTCGATTAAAGCAATAAAGAATTAAAAGTGCTGGAAAAGCAATGGGTAGCTAGAGATGGACATGAGGTGGCTTACTCATACAGAATACTAACGGACCAACATTATCATGCCAAGGTATGTGGACACACGCTCTTAATATTTATTATAAATTTATCTCATAGTACAAATTGCTACAAGTACACTCCATGCATTTTATAGCACTTCCCATGTCACACACCACAGCTGGTTCTCTGCAGTTAATAATAAAATGAACGATATTGCTGTAAAAACCCGGAACTTCTCAACAAGACACAATGGTGAAAGGTAGCCCTTTGAGGCTACAACATTGAGAGCTGCAAAAGTAAAAGCTTCAAACACACGAGTTGCTCACAGCAAAAAAAAACAGTAAACTGAGTTTTTTTTACTGCATAACCGCCCACAAAAAAAGCTACAGCATCGCACAGGACGAAATATGCAGACTTTACAAGCTCACAAGATAGGAAAAATAAAGTTTTACCTTTGGAGTCTAGAGGACCGTCCTGCCCGATGAGCTGCGCTCCATTGTCCTCTACAGCGTGAGCAGCGAGCGCATGTGTGACGAGTGGACGAGGTAACATGCAGGCAGGGACAGCAGTGAACAGCACCTCGTCTACCCCACTCTGTGCAACACACAGGCATGTCAGAAGCAACACACAGGCATGTCAGAAGCAACACACAGGCATGTCAGAAGCAACACACAGGCATGTCAGAAGCAACACACAGGCATGTCAGAAGCAACACACAGGCATGTCAGAAGCAACACACAGGCATGTCAGAAGCAACACACCACATCACTGCTGGATGTTCTCTTCACATTTCCCAGGAGCCGCAGATACAGGGTGTCCATGAAGTCTCTTTACTATTTCAAACATTTATTACAAATGCAATTGATAACATATTTCACTCAGACTTGTTCCATTGTATTCAGTGTTTATTAAAGTTTATAATCACATTTTACCTTCGTGTGTTTCAGGCGTCCTGTCTGTGAAAGAAGTTCTGTTGAAACTTTATAAGAGACTTCATGGACACCCTGTACTTTTCATTCAGAAAAATAACACAGACTTGCTTGGCGACGGCCTGACGTAAAAACGCAGGGGAAATAAATTTTCTTTTTTTGAAAAGATTCCCTTTTCAAATAGTTTGTGACCTCAGATATTCTTTGTTCTCTCGTCAGCAACACTCAGAGAACTTGATAGCTAATGATGAAAAATTCTAATGTTTCAACTTTAACTCGTTGTATTAAGACTTTAACAATTTTTATGGGTACAATACGTATTGTAGATACCAATGTTCTTCACTCTAGCAGTTCCATGAATATCTTCACTAAAAGCAGGGTGGCATTTGTTCTGCACTGCCCTGCACAACTACATCTTCACTTCATACTCCTCCACACCAGCATGACTCACTTCAAGCAGTAACTGTTTCACACACGTCAACGCAATGTCATGTCATTCAAGTTAACACGCGTTTATTAAGTTTAATATCAATATAAAATTAACTTAAACTTTGCATCATTTCATCATGAATCTAAACTTTTCATTCGTGTTTTTACTTAAACAAGAATTGTGTTAAATTCAACTTTTTAATTAACCCTTTCGGTACTGACGGCATCTCTGGTAGCCGCAGTCATTTTTCGCCTATTAAGATGCAGAGCAACACGTGTGTCTGTGCAAACGCTGGTAGGGCAGTGCAAGCTACAGTTTGATCAGGACAATGCAGTCACCGTAAAACATCACAAAGCATCTTTTTTAAAATTTGATGTTAAATATGTTGAAAAGGTTCTGATATTTGCATCATGGTACCGAAAGGGTTAAACACTACTTGTTCATTCTCTTTTCGTAAACGAATTGTTTTATAACATTACAACTTAAAGAAAAATATATTTTTACGTTTTCTTTTACGAATATCAAAATTATTTTCATGTTACAGCTTTCTGTTTCTGGATATACTCTTAACCCAATTTTCACAAAATTCATTTCCAAGGAATTTCCCATAATTTGAATGCTTTTGTCTTTTCAATCATATCAAAATTGATAAAAAATAAACAAAACACAAAAATGATTGGATACATTCAGAATGGCATGGAAATTACTTCTGTAAAAAAAGCTTCACGAGTATATCGAACAAAAAGTTGGTTTGCAGGTGAAAATTTTATCATGGGGACAAAGCAAGATGCACAGAATATGAGTAGAGGCTGAACTGACCACTTGGAAGAGGAAGCCACAGCGCTGCAGCTTGTCCCTGTGAGCCAGCATGATGCGTACATCAGACGGCGACAGCGTGAGAGACAATACTGGTGACACCTCAGCCTTCTTGATGTGTTGGATGACACAGTCCACCCTGTGAGGTGAGGGGGCTGTCACGTGGTTCAGCTCACACAATACATGATGGCAACACAAGAACAGAGTGGTAATATAGTGAGCAATATTTCCCCATTATAAATCTGGGCGTAACCTAGAGAGAAATTTTGTTTTCATAAAAAAGAGTGGTGATCGCTAAAAATTTCATTTAGGTACCATGAAATTGAGGCTCTTAGTTGTCAGAAGCTTTTATGCTCCAATGAAGATCTTCTCGAGCCCAAAAAACGGAATGAGTGGAGAGGAATGACAGCCATTGGGCTCTGCTAAACGGCACGTATTCCAAAAACAAAATGAAACTTGAAAATTAAAATATTAGAGCCGCAACCACCGAAAATATATATACACTGAAGAAAGTATTCAAATACTAAAAAATTCCAAGAAAAGGTCGAGCAGATATCATGGATAAGAATAGGACTAGAAAAAAGGGCACTATATTTAACTCTCCTGGCACTGTCCTGCCTGATAAGCAGAGAGAACTCACCTAGACTTGAGCTCATCATCGTCGTGGGTGGTTGCTGTGTGGTCGTTGCCTCCACGTGAGCAGCTCACCAAGTTATCAGCTAGCAGAGCTTCTAGGCGAATGCGCTCGTGTACTGCATGCTGGTCAAATGCAATCAGCATCTTCGACGGTGACGGGACTTTCGAAGCACATCTTTCGGCTCCTTCTACTGAATCAACCGTAGTCCCTAAAATGCGAGCCTCATCCGCACTGTGGCCTCCTTTGGAGTGAGAGTGCGGAAACCCTGAAGGCAGGGCAGCAGCAGGAGCAGCTGATCCAAGATCTCCAGCAGGAGTGTCCACTACGCAGAGGATGAACTTTCTGTCCAGCTGTCCAAGTACCTGAGACAATTATTTCGATATGGTCATAAAAATTTACTTACAGTCTAGGAATAATTTCATTCAGTCCCACAGTTGTAGTAAGAGAAGGAAGGCGGCCGTACAACAGATAGGGAAGGACAAGAAGAACCTGCAATAACTATGTTCCAGACTACCAACAACTTGGCTTTTTGAGCGAGAGCCTTGAAAGTGCCACATGGCTCTGCAGTTCTCTGTGGCTCATTTCTGTATCGCCCTCACTAATTCCCACGCTCATAGAGTAAAAGGCAAAGTTTGAGACCATGAATCATGGTGCTATCTCACACAAGGTCTCTCTTTCGTAGGCTCTCCGTCTCATATCTCTGGATTCTGAAGCCCTGCGGAGCGCGCCTGCACTTGCATCATACCTGTTAGCAGCTGCACACATTCCCCTCATTTCTCATATTATTAGCTCAACCATATAGTACTTTTTCACTGCGCTCACAGGATGTCAAAACTTGAAACTCTGACACTATTCAACACCTCGAACACTTATTAACCACCTCCATCACTCCACCATCCATAGTAATAATAGAAATAATACAGACACGGTGTAATTCAAAATAGTGTACATTCGGTAACTGAAATCTAAGAGCAACATGATAATGTACATGAGGAACTATTTAAATTAACCTATGACATTCAGGCTTTACATCTACTAACCATACCGTAATTTCATCCACGATAACACATCAAATATTTCTTTCTAAAACCGTACATTTCAAAGATACAAAGTTTACGTGTTTTCTAAATGAATAATATGCATTAAAGTTTGAATTTGCAGGATCCCAGCGCATGCTAGGAAACAAATCATGGTTCTACACAACACAACCACGCAATCACACTAGGCAACCCCCACAGAGCGTCGTGTTCCAGGGTCAAGAAATCTTAGCTTCAACTCTACGGGTCTGCACTCCATCATTGATTTAGACATGAGAACACGAAATAAGTCAGAACAAATGAGTGAGTTTAGCATCTTAGTAAATAGCAAAACTAATGATCTACTAATTGTCTTACGTACAGAAGTTGGTTTTTGTATTTATAAATACCTTTCCCAGGCAAAAATCCATCACGCTAGGCTTGTTGAAAACATCTGTATGGGGCAGATACGTCGCAGCAGACGCAAAAAAACTAAAAAAGAACTGTACCTGGCAGGTGGTAAAGATCTCTTTGGTGAACTTGCAGGGCTGTTGTGCAGGCCGTAGCATTATGTCGTGCCGGTCCTCTGGAGCACAGGGCAGACGCAATCCTGGTGTCTCCAGACCAAAGTTTGGCGCCGCTGCACACAGAGACCTCACCACAGTCTCTGCTGACTCACAACCTTGTTTCTCTTGCTCAGTGTTTGGGTCCACCTCACCAGAACTCTTGCTTGTAGCCACAGAACTAGCTTTGCCCTGCAGGCCAACATGACCCATTGGATCAACACCAGGCTTCACGCGACATGTACTCTTAGGACTAAGATGCTTCGGTGAGAGCTGCTGGGCAAGCACAGACGTAGTCTGTCGTGAAGTCTGCTGCTGGATAAGACCCTCAACAGGGCTGATAAAATGCTCACCAATAAAGTCAATAGTATTGGAATTTGTTATTTCATTAACAGCTCCAGTTGAAATTTTCTTGTTTTCAGTAGATGCACGATTAGAAACAGCAGCAGAGTTGAATGGTTCCTTACAAGAAAATTCTGCATCTCTTTTCATAGTTCGACTAACCTTACCAGAGAGAGAATCAGATCTTTCAGCACGCAATTGCTCCAGCTGAATTTGCAACTCGCCATCTCGAGAATGCTGATTACTTACTTTGTTAGGAAGAGAAACCCGTTTTTTTCCATTAAAACCAAAACTTCTACTGATGGGCAAATACGACATCTTTGTGAAACCATCCTTCGAAACGTAGCTTTGCTCCCCAGAAATGGGAATCAGCTGAACACCTGCAGGAGAGACATCAGAAGAAGCACTAGCTTCAGGAGGCGGGGCAGCGTCAAAAGGAGCAGAATACGAAGAATTTCCGTTGCGCTGGTTGATATAAAAAGTGTGGCCGGCTTCATTACTGACTTGTTTCCATTCCTGCTCGACCGCCACTGCAGCAGATGACTGAGCCTCACTAAGAGTTAACTTCATCGTAGATTGAGGAAGATCTGTTGCAGATGCTATAGAGTTCTGTGTGAGCCCTCCATAGGATGCTACATTCTCAGTGGTAAGACAAGCATCAGAGCTCACAGACGCCACCTGGCTGTCTGTGGTGATAGGAGCAGTAATGTTACAGGCACTGGCAGTATCAGAAGCAACAGTTTTATGTTCAGACACAACGGAAGATAAAGTCCTCTCACTGGACACAATTAAGGCTAACTTGCCAGCAAGACGGTGAGGAGGTTCAGCTGCCTGCAGGTCATCTCCCAGGACCACTTCACTGTTCAGTAGGGAGAGAGGTGATGAGATCCTGATGGAATTAACTGCATTACAGGATTTCTCAACTTCAATTGACTCATTTTGCACCATAGAGGACGTTGAGTTTTCATTGATAACAGGAGAAGCCTGATCCACCAGTAGTTTAGTTGTGTTCCTTTTGAGTGCACTAGACAAGCGAGTGCTGAGAGATGTCGTCTTGTGTGTTGCAGTCGCTCCAGCTGCAGACACCTGATCGCTAAATAATTCAGATTTCTGTATTCGTGAAAACTGGTCATTAAATCCCAATTTATTTGTGTTCATAGGTAAACCGGGGTCAAGAAATTCATTAGCTTGTGTAGACGGAGAGGTAAAAGATGGAGTTTTCGACGATTGTGGTGACTTATTTTCCAACTGTATCAATGAAGAATCATTTAATACATCAGAAATACGGGGGCAAGATTTATGAGTCTCACAGGATGAGCTGAGGTCATCACGTAGAGGCTCCCCCACTCCGAGGACGAGCTTACAGGCTTCACTGTCTAGTTTATCACAATTATCTTGCCTCATTTCATTGCACAAATGTGAGGACAATATTGCAGTTATCTTGGAGTCTGCGACGCATTCTTCCTCTGATCTCAGCTGCAGTTTAGGTGAGGTTGATTCACAAAGACCCACTTGGCTGTGGTCCGCTCTCCAGTGCTGAAGCGTCTCACCAGCAGAAGTAACAACCGTACATGTAGTAGTGGCATAAACAGTAGAAGTGGCAGTAGTAAAAGTAGCAGTAATAGCATCGGTAGTGGAAAGAGCAGCAGCACAAGTGACATTGCATGCCTCTGATGAGGGTAGTAACTGAGTAGCAGACAGCATCTCACTCATCTCACCATCACGACAAACTCTAACACCTCTCACTGAAGTGCTCTCTGTCTCTGGCCTCAAGTTGAGTTCCACATTATCAATTGCCTGGCTAATATTCCTGTCTCGTACAGGGCGTTCATCCACGCATGCATGGATTTCACTATCCATGCCAGAAGCTCTCCTATTCAAATCCAGCAGAGTCTCAAAGGACGTCAACTGGAGCGTCACACACGGCGGTGCGGACGCCTCAGCTCCATCATCTGAGGTCTGATGACACGCATTATTTCGTAAAGAATTCCACTCGTTACAGGATTCAAAACCGACGTTGACGTCATTTTTCATGGGAGCCACAGTAGCCGAGTAAGTATTTATTAAATCATTATTTCCGGCAGAGTTGCCAGCATCAACAGGCAAATCGTCGCTAAAGCCACAAATTTTGCTTGAAGAATCCCATGCTTGAGTTAGATGAAGTTCGTTTGGGGCAGCAGTAGCACACACCATCTTATTGTGGCAGTCACGGGAGTTTTGTGACAGTGCAGTATCAGTGTCCGACACTTTGTGTACGTTTCTGCAACCCGGAGACGCTGCTGAGTGTACACCACCACTCACGGCAGGGAGCTGTGACGTCAGTACATCTGAATGAAGAGCAGAGTATGAAGAATGCGAGTTGTAAGTTAGGTCGTCTTTAGGTGACGCTTGCTGAGTTAAGTTTGATGACGTGACTGCAGTTGTAACATCAAGTCCAACACAAGAACTAGCATGACATACACAGGGCGAGTTAGTTACGCGTTCATCCCCCGAGGGTTGTGACAGGAAAGCAGACCTAGTACGGAGTTCAGGTTCAGCAAGCATCGCCATTTTTTCTGCGGTAATACTGCCCAAGTCCTTTGGAATGAAAACTGTGTTGGGTTCTCGTGCTACAGGTGAGCTTAACTTGGAGAGACATTGCACCATTTTCATTTCAACTTGAAGCGAAGAAGCGGCCGTAAGTTTAGTTGAGCCTGCACAAACCTCAGTGATGGACTTGCTGCCATGTTCTACACAAATCGATTTTGAGATCGCTGTGTCGGGAACAAAAGAGGGCATTTCCGTGTGCAACATGAGCGGATTATTTCTTAACGATAGTGAGGGACAGGCAGGAATATTTTCAACCTCACTTGCAGCACCACTCAATTTGCGCTTAATGCTATTTTGAGCATCGGTCACTGTTGCATCTGAACTGGTCAGTGAGCAAGTAATACAGCTAGTTAGAGGTTGCGCGTGTGCTGTGTGTGTCAGTGGAAGTAGAGTGTTGCACTGCATCTGCACGTCACCAGACGCTTCTACACACCCTGTACACGCCAATTGGGTTAGAGGAACACTGAAGCAAGGTTCTGCAACTGCATCACCATCAGCTTTTCGTAAAGAATCAAGCGAGTCTTTGTTCTGTCTTGAATTCCCGTGATCGTAATCAGAGCAATGTTCTGAAATAGAAATTCCTTCTGATTTACTTCCAGTTTGGAATGAACATAGGGAACAGCACTGGCTTTTCCGACACACACAACCGGAGGAGCGTCGTAAAACTGCCCTGTCCTCTTCACACAACTGAGTTGCTGTCAGTAGTTTGCGCTGCGGCTGCGTAACACCAGCTCGAGACACAATTGTAGGTCTTGATGCCATTATCAATGGATCAAAGTGGAAACTATTGCTCTTATTTTTGATGGAAGTTAGAGGAGACTCTTTTTGAACCTCTTCAAGTTCTTTACAATATTTTTTCCTCAAGCCTGAATGCCTGAATTGGCAGAAAAAATTTCTAGACTCAATTTTTGCAAGTTCTTGTTTACGTTTGAGGCGCAGTGAACTTCCAAGAGAAGAACTACTGCTATTCTTGAGAGGAAGCTTCACTTCTACGACTTTAGTGCGATTTTTATTTGACGGAGATCCAGGAATGAACTGCTTTATTTTGCTCCGTTTGCTCGCTTTACGAGGCACAGCTAAAGTAGTTTGTGGTGGACATCCAGAAATAATATGATCTTCTGACACCCTAGTGGAGACTTCCCTGCGACCCACAACACAGTGCTCTTCAAGACCTGCTGTCAGAAGAACCTCTGATGGTTTCTCAGGCCCTTCAGTTTCAACTTCAGGTTGAGAATTTGAAGAGTTAGAATGCTGAAAAGAAGCATCTGAAAACTCAGTCGAGCTCTTGTCCTGATGAAGGCTAATTAATTCCATAAATTCCTGAATAGAAGACGAACTCTTGCATGGTTGAGCACCGCTAGTAACTGCAGGACCAGCAGTGTGGTGCTGTGTCCTAGGTCTCTGAGGAACTTTGCAGTCAACACGAGGACCTTCTTCACCACCGCCACCGTCAGATGACTCACCAGAACTGCTGAGGTCGTGTGTAGGTTTCCTCCTACATTGGTTCAGTGAAGAACCAAAAGAATTTATTCTAGCTAACAGCTCACCTTCATCTAGCACACCAGTCGCTCCTACTGAACATGAGGCGCCGTAGTTGAGGTTGGACTGAGACCCCTGTGTATTCTTCAGTCTCTTGTTATTTCCGGAGCTTCGACCATGAATGCCTATTTTACGTTTGAATTCCGAGTCTTTCTCAGATTGATACACGCTTTTCTTGTTGCTTTTAGAGCATCGAGGAGTGAAGCTTTCATTTACTATTTTTTTGAAGGCCAGCAACGAACTCATATATTCATCACAAGCATCCGACGCACTATCATCAGAATTTGGTGAACCATCATTAGCGTCGTCACGGACTTCAGCAAGACCACATCTAAGCACCTCTCCATCACCAGGTAACAATGATGAAGCCCTCGTGCTGTTCTGCCTGTGCCGCTTTACGTACACCATTTCATGAGGGTCTTCAGCCTTATTTGGCCTAGGTATCTTCCTGTCCCTAGCAAGCGGTACACTCACGCTCGCGTCTCTTTGCTCATCATCGTCACTCTTGTATCTTGGTTCATGGAAACCCTGTTGAAGCGAAGAATTTGTTTCCTTATTATCCTGTTCATTTCCTGCCACATCATCTTCAGAGGAAAACTTTGAATCTCTGTCTTTCCTAGGCCTCTTGACACGCCCCCCCTGCACAGCTGTCCGTACATCCCACAGCCCCAGCAGCCCACCATACTTCTGTGCAGGCAACACTGCCACACCGCTCTGGTCTCGCTTACACTTCCTACTGAAGGCATTGAGTTTCTCCTGTGTTTTGGCGGACACGAGAGATTTCACGTCCTTGTGCAGATTGATCTCTTCGTGTGTGAAAAGATCTTTAGAGCACTCAGCATCAGTGCGAAACTTTGAGCCTGAGTTTGTATGATCAGTTTCCTTGGACTCACAATTTGAAGCTTCAAGAGAGGATACATTTATACCCTGGGCTTTACAATAACTATGAACAGTTCCTTCTAAACATTGTCGTACTCTATCTGTATCTCTAAACTCTATAAATGTTTTGTTTGTCTCAGTGGCAACACTACAGTCCTTCGGAGGGCAGTCAATTTCTAAAAAGAATATTCCATAAGTTTTAAAAGCTTTTGAAGGACTGCTCGGAGATTTTGAAGAGCTGAAGCTTCTAAAAGGAGGAACAGCAAGACAAGAACTGGACATAACAGTACGATCCAAAAGCTTATTTAGGAACTTGTGCCATGACGTTTTTCTGATGAGGAATTTATTGACATACAAAAACTGGAAACGCTTATTCAGAGATGGTTTCGTGCTTATAAAACCATGAATAGAAATTTCTTTGATTCTATGATTAACTTCAAGTAAACTCTCACTGAGCTCATGTCCATACAGTTCGTTGATTCTTGCAATGACATCGCTGCATTTTTTAACCTGCAGCAAATAGCCCATGTCACCACAGTCCTTCTTTAAACTGAAAGACACCTTGGGATGCACAACTGCCATGCCCTCCAGCCAATCTTTGATGTTCTCAAGATCAATTGCCTCCCTCACTATCTTCCTTCTGATAGGGAAACAGTAGAAAAAATCGTGGACAGTAACTGACGTCCCAAAATCAGATCTCTCTTCATCAGCAAAAGTAGCCTCTGCCTCACTTCCTCTACGAAAATATTTCACAAGTGTATTCCGACATTGAGTAGGAGACAATTTGCTTTCACTCTCTAGCAACAATTCTTGTTCATTGCGGACATCAAGATGAGCATCATCGTGCATTGAACTGAAACCAGAAACCTCATCTTGACAGTTGCTGGAAGTATTTCTTAATCGTGTTCTTATTTCTAGGATCCCAGATACTTGAACCAGACTAGCAATGGCTTCTCCACGGTGTCCAAAGCATGGAGCTGCATCACGACTCTTGCTTGTCACATACCTTCAATAAACAAATACACTTTATTAATCAAGTTTACTCAGTTGTGACACTACATGACTTATAATCAGCTATCTTTATACAAAAATGTCCATCATAACAAGATTCTTAACATTTTGCCTCCGATTGCCTGATTGGTGTAAAACTTCACTTTGTACGCATAGTCACTAGAAGGATCTGAAAAAATTACAGAACCTAACCTAAGTGGTACACATACGTACCACTTCGGAGTCAACATGCTAACTTATGCAATTCACAAAAGTGATTTTCAGACAATATGAGATTGAAAACCTTACACAGCTATAATTTTGTGATCAAAAATAAGGCATCTAAACCAGGATTAATTCTTTGTCTCACACATTTAAATGAGCAAATTATGTTCTTGTGGTGTAGTTTGTGAGACGTGGTCCCACTCTTGCTGCACAATCCTGAGCTTGCAATGGAAGAATTAGTTCAACACAGATGTCAAACTTAAAAAAAGTACAAGTCTGTAGAGTGCATTAATTATTGTTAAACCAAACATTTACAATAAAGCATATACAATTTCCATGAAGCCAACTACAGTATAATGGAGCTATCTAAAAAATTTCCTCACCTGCTTCCAAGCAACTTGAGATCTGGCCATGATATGCCATCTCCATTGTCATCCACTTGGATCTTGAAGAGTTGGTGGTCAATGGAGACTTTGATTGCAGATGACTTGGCATCAAGTGAATTCAGTACCTGCAAAATTAAGAATATTAAAAAAATGTTTTTCACAATATAATTTAAAATCAAGTAGGTATTATTGAATTCACATGAATTTTCTAAATTGAAAGTGTACATGAAATGGTTTAATTTGCATTTGCCATGCAATGATACTGATCAGAGATACACAGATGCTCATGAGCTGTACTCATACACATTTAAACAATGTACTGTACAGGCACTCTCATGCAAAGCATAGGTGCTCTTAAGTGATACATGGATGCTCTTAGGTCATGTATCAGGGATGTTAAGTCATGCATGGTTACCCATTGGAAAAGGATGGAAACTTTGTAACTATGAACTAAATACTCAATAAAAAAGTATTTACATTGCGAGTAACAAAAAGGCATTTACCAAAACATTAAGAACTCTTATTTAGCATAAATTATCTCATATGTAGAGCATATACTTTTATTACCCATTATGATTTTCATTTGTGATGAATTCTCAAATTCAAAACCAGTGTCATGCAGCAAAAGGGTCAAGACCTTACAGATCTTAGTTAGCCATCAGTTCAATAATGGAATAAAAATGTTTTTACATTCTCAATAAATTATGCATCATGGCTAATAAATACTGAACAAAGACTGTACACCATATGATACTACATTGTATTTGTACAATGTAGAACCAGCATTGTTTTTTTTTAAATCAATTTGTTTAGGTCTCTGGGTAGTCAGAATGAGGTCTCAGACATTCAGAATGATAAATAACTCATTTGCCAATAATCATTTATTAGAACACACAAAAGGCAATTTTTTAACTATGGCCTTAAATTTAAAATGGCATTCTAGTCACAGAATAGGAGGGAATCTTATAATTTGCCCATAACTCAGACCCTCAGTAGTCAAGAATTACCACATAAATGCTACCAGGATGTTAAGTCATACACAAGAAAATAGGTTATTGTATTATTCATTCAAAGCCATTATACAATCTAAATATTAAATAATCATGAATGATTTTTATTACAATGCAAACTTTTATGCATTTATTTACCAACCAATTCCTCGACTGCCTGCTGGAGACTGGCTATAGCAGTCATTGAACGCAGTCTGGTTCGTACATCATCTTCGAGGGACTGCATGACGAAATGTAGAAGTAATTCGTATTAAAGCTTAAAAAATTGGAAAGGAAACTTCTCAATTAGAGGAAAAAGTGTTCTAAAACGAGTAAAGCCTCCAGCAGTATAGACTTAGACGGAGTGGCTCTCAGTTTTCACAAGCACGTTGAACAACATTAACTTCTTCTTCGTCGTGTTTGTTTGGGGCACAGACTCAGACTTAGACTTAAATTTGAGGGCCAGCGTTTGGCTGAGGCCTTTGTAACGGCCTTTAATTCTCTCTAATACACTGGCATACAACAGGGTGGCATCCCAGAGTACATCACACTGTTAACTTTCGCATATGAAAGCATAAAATGGTTGGTGAACACATCCGTTCGATCCAGTATAACGGATATTTTTGATCCGGCAAATTTTTCATACGTACTAGCATCATTAATTCATTTCATTGGGTCTAAATATATATAAGTGAAATGATGGAAACAATCTTTTATAAATTTCCTGAAATAAGTCCACGAAGCAACAGTTTATTAATAAATTCATATTTTTGAGCAACTTAAAAGTGTTTCATGAGTCGTTTCATGAGTATTCATTTTAATGAGAATAATATACGTTTTTGTTGTTTTGTTTGTTAAATTGCCACGCGTCAAAATTCCGATATGAGGAACCACAATATTTACTGCTGCAATCAACAATTGCATTGATCAACGTGAAAAACTCTTAAAACAATCAACTTTATTTAGTATATCAAAATCACATTGCACTTAAATCCAATTCAATCAAAATTAATGCGTGAGAAGAATGGGTGTCAGAGTATCGGAAGTAAGAACACTGGAATATGTCTTTCATATTTTCCTCACAAGCTAAAGAAGTTTGTGTACACTGTGCAGAATATTAATGAACACGGCATTTATTAATTTATGGCACATCCATATGTTTATCAAAACGAAATTTGAACTTGAAGCTCTATACAAGTAATAATATAATCAACTATTTTAAATGGACGAAGACTCAATGACTGCAAGCCATCGTACTGACTGTACGTTTTTAAAATTTTGTAGTCTACACGCCTTGCTGTCTACACGCCACCACGATGCTAGTATTCTTCAGACTCAGAGATCTTGATGCTGCTGGTGCTGATGATGATGATGATGCTCATTACAATCATCAGACAATGAAGTGACCTGTTAACAGATAATACATCACCATCAAACAAACAAAGAAAAGAGGTTTGTTGTGTGTTAGTGTGTGAGGCATGTCCATTTTCCCCACTGTGCCACCACCGTGCATACTAAATTGTGACATGCAGTTCTCACTGTGCATGACATGCAGTTCTCACTGTGCATGACACAGTTCTCTTTCATATCCCGTTGTATGCTGCAGCCCCCATAGATAGCTCTGCCTCGTGTCATATGTATTGATTGTTTGTTGCGTGGAGTGGAGGGAGGGTGCGTGGAGTGTATTCATTCATAGTTATACATTCATGCAATACAACATCCAGCAAACGCTTCAGTCACCTCAGCACTGAAGGAGTTTCTACCTACCACCCCTACTCCCCTCTTCCCTACCCCGCCCCCAGCACCACGTCCGCCCTGGAGAGACCTCGTCACACTGATAATATTCCTCATTACTTCACTAACAAGCAAATACTGCATGTTGTTTTAACATCACATTTCTGTACACATTCTCTATGTTTTCCATGTATTAGTGGTACACACCAGAGCACACAATGCATCAACAGAATCCAGCATTCAGTGATGCACCATGAGTACAAATGCATGATGCAGGCAATAGTTTTCATCATCTCAGTAGAAAAACTCTACGGACATTGCGCCGAACATTTAAGTTACTTTTCCAGCAGTTTGCTGGTTACATCATGGAATAATTTTTATCAAAACAATTGTGAATCATAAGTCGGACTTGCAATAACATGAGAAATATTAGATAATAATAACAATAAATTAGTTCATGTCTGGATACTACAGCGTGATGTGTGTGGCGGTGGCTGGAGAACAAGCAACGCTGGAGACTTCAACTGGAGTGACAGCTCAGTCGTGCCTGCACAGTCCTACACGTCAGCTCAGTCGTGCCTGCGCAGTCCTACACGTCAGATAGACGAGGGGGCAGAACAGATACAAGAACATTTTAATAAGAATAAACTGGCAACACATCTTCATGCCGGGAACCACTCACCAGATGAGTTTGTCGGGACACAGAACAACAAGAAATGCTCGGCCACACTAATTCCTGCATTGTTTTGCCTGCTTTAATTGTAGTGCAGAATTAACTATCAGTTGTGTTCGCACCATGAAAATTCCACGTTGTCTGCATGATTTGGCAGGTACAAAGGCTGTCAACTCAACAGATCTACTTGGCCATGTGAAGACATCAAACTTAATTCAGTGACAGAGCAGTCAGCACTGTGCTGCTTCACTGCAGTGACAGAGCAATCAGCACTGTGCTGCTTCACTGCATGCAGTCGTGCTGCAGTGAGTAACAGATGAACTTAACTTCATAACAGCTTATATAACTGCTTGGCATTCCTATGCTTTATCCTCAACTTATTGCTCCCACTGCAAGCCAATGTCTAGATCAGTTAATTGAGGCAGTCTGGCAGCGACGAAATTTATTTTCGATGGCCTATATCTTTGAGACGTGAAGAGAGAAATAGAAGTTCATCGTACATCTGACAGCACGACGCTATTGACCAGTGCAGAGCACGAAAAAGAATCATGCTAAGCGACAGCATAGAGACTAAAGTTGTGTGTTCGCTTCGCTTGTATTAGACACAACCACGACCCCTGCACTCAAAAAATGTTCCTATTGCACGCATCCATAAAAATAAAATTGACGAGCATCAAAGTAGTGAGGCAAATCCTTTGAATTGTCGTCGAGTGTCTGACTGCAAGGCTGATTTTATTGGAGCTTGCGTTCACCTACATTGCGTTCACTTGTAAAATATTAATACCTCCCGCCATGCAAGTTGTTTGCAAGCTTTTTGTTGATTGAATAGTTGTGTACTAGAGGCATTATGCTGCTTTACAATACACAACAGCTCAGCCAGCTCCAGTTACACAATTCCTTGTTAAAATTAGAACATTTAATGCCGCAACGACCACCGGACTAACCTTTCATCTATTCCAAACAATGATAGCAAATCTTCGTCTGCAGATGCCATGTAAAATGTTTATGCTAACACAAATCTACATATAACATACATAAAGACATTACACAACCCACACATTATTTGTTTATATGTTTTCTGTAATAAGATGTATGAAAAATCGAGGGTTTATGTAACTTTGTCTGAATTTTGGGTACGTTGATGAGTAGCATTACTGTATTATGATATAAACATTACCAGTATATTATACTGGTAATGTTTCCTGCCTGTGATGGTGCAAGGGTTAACCACGGTTAGTGAGGTAATTATTCATCCAGCTATCATTGTTTAATGGTTTTAGTCATTTCTTAGAATTGAATGTTTATTTACTTTAAAAGTCTTCATATGTTATTAAGTAGAGGTTAAGTAGTTTAATCTAGAAAAAGGAATTTGAAGCTGAGTACGAAAGACAAACATCAGCTGTTCTGTCTGTGGTGCTACGTTGCTTCTAATTCCTAAATCAAGAAGCATAAGCAAACAGTAGATACTGTGTTGCAGGTGGTTACATCTGCACCAGCTGGACAGGTGGTGACATAGAAGCAGTGCTGAATGCAGCTCAATATAACTTACATGCATCACTGAAGTTGCGCTGAAATTCAGTGCTGAGATTTCTTCACTGTTTCTGCACAATAGTTTTATGGAATAAATTCTTATTTATATATAATTTCCGCTGATGGCAAAAAAAGAGTCAAGGTTAGGTTAGAGTGTGAAGGAAGACAGCGTGGGAACATGGAATGAAGAGGAACCATACATTATAAATAAAGCGTATTTATCACTGAATAACTTTAAAGTTATGTACAGAGCATATAAGTTATATAATAAACATTGTTGTTGTTTTACATGTCCATCATTGAAGTTACTACTGATGAAGTCAAGACAGAAAGAGAGAATGAAAGCAAGACAGAGAATAAAAAAAACACTGTATTATACGTTGCCTGGGCTCCTACATCGCCAGATTTGTACGTCTGTGATGTTTGCTTGTGTTACGAGTAAAGTGTTCACAACTCAAGCAACAACTGAGGATGAGTTACAAGAGAATTAAGGATGACATGCAGTGGATGACTGCTGCTGTGTTGCACGAGGCAATCAGAAAACTGAGGAGTTTTCAGAAATACATTCGTAAAGAGAACGCCATCTACAAGACTTAATTTTTAAATAATGAAAATTCCATCACTGTTTCTTAAATGACGTGTCTTTAAGTTTCAATTACTATGACTGAAATATTTTTCTTCTATTACTCTTGGTTTTATTGGATTGTTGAAAAGTTGCCGTGTGTTTGTGTCACTCTGAAGAAACTATGATGAACAGCGTCGTAAAGTTGTGTTCGTTAATATTCTCTTCAATTTAGAAGTCGATAAAATTTAATTAAATCAGTCAACACAGACAAGTTCCGACGACTTTTGTCTGCTTGCAACTATAGGAATAATTAGATAAGTTTCCATGTGGTTTACTTGTGTACAATAACAGGATGAGACAAAAGTTATCTAAGGTTTCAAACAATCAATGAATAAAGAGTTCTTGAAGCTAGTATATGAATAAAATAAACTGTCCTTGAAGGATATATTAGAACTTTACGAGACTTACTTCAGTTTGTGGTCCTTCAAAAGAGAATTGTGGTGGTGGGGGTGGTGGTGGTGAGGGAGGGGGAGACAACAGGAAGCAGGGGGAGGTGAGACCAGGGGAGGAGGGGAGGAGGGAGGAGAGGGGGAGCAGACGGTTCACTCACGCCACGACTGCAACAAATAATAGAACACTTATTAGTACAAACAATACAACAGGATGGTCCAGTAAGCAATAGCAGCTAAGTATTAAAATAATACACGTTAAGGAAGAAGACATAAGAGAACACTGACGTGTCCTGACGACGCCGCCATATTGATCTGGCAGTTCAGTGTTTGTTTGCGAGCCGCAAGATGGCGCCAGTGTTTGCCTTTGTCTTCTCATCTAAATAAGTAATATGGATCTAATTCCTTCTCGTGTGCAATGTAATTCTCATTCTAAATGCAATTGTATTGTTTATTTTTCACATAATTGAAATTAAATCCAAGAAAGTCCGTTTCCAGAAAAGAAAATTTTTTTTCATGTCGCTGACGACTTTTTATAGGGCGTCAGTTGTCCAAAATGGAAAAAGATAATTACTAGCGTGTTTCATATAATTTTTATTTCTTTTGGCCTGATAATAGATAAGAAAAGCATAGGTGTTTGTTGAGTGGGAAACAGGAGAGTAGAAGAGAGTGAGTACTGCTGGTAGGACGCTGGCAGTAGAGGCAGTGGCAGGTGGCAATCATGCATGATGCTGCAGTTGAGCGCCGCTGCTCTGTCAAGCATTAGAGGAGATCGCGAGTAAGTGCTGTTCCCCTCGTCACTGCTAAATGCACACTGACGCTTCAGCACATCATGTCCTTGCTTTTGTTGTGACACCGCCACCTAGTTTTGAACTGTACAACACAAGCAACACATGCAACACAAGCAACACATGCACTGCAGCAACACATGCAACACAAGCAACACGCGTGTCACCCTGACAAAACACAAACGTCCTCTGAAGGATCAAGCATAAACTGATGCATTTGTTCTGAAGGCATTTGGTGGAAGCGAACTGAAGCTGAAACTTTTCGTGAATGAATGCAAGCTCCTCACAGAACAAACAAAATTAAAATCTGCCATACAATAAAAGTATCAGGAAAATAATTGGCCAAGGAAGAATGTATTGACAACTCATAACACTGCAGTAAATGTCTTTAACTGCAAGAGCTTCTTTCAACTTGCAGTCATCAGTTTAATTATGAAAAGAAGATCACGTCAACATTAACTGGACACACATTGTCTATGTAACTGACGTGAAGCAATGCAGACTGTCATTAGACCTGTACAGTTTGACCTGCGCAGGCGTGACTGTGTGAGTTGTCACAGTTACGGTGACCAGCGCTGCATTGTGTTGTGTTGTGCTGCATTGTGTTGTGTTGTGCTGCGTCTCACACAACACACACAAGTTCAGCAGAGTGTGTTCTGACTGTATCACTTCACATAACTGTATGTAGTAGCAGCGTGCTACAGTAGTGTAGTGTAGTAACTAGTGTAGCGTAGTAACTAGAACTAGTATCGCTTACTACAGCTCACCTACAAGCTGATAAAATGTTAGCCCACATTATGGCTTGAGAATGTCAGCTCTCACTCTCAGGAATCTTCAAGAAAATTGGCTATTTCGAATGGGAAGAAATTATGAGATAGACTTCCTATGTGTGTGTTTGTGTGTATCGTCTGTATTTCAACGTAAATTTTACTTTAAAATACTGAACTTGAGAAATAGGTATTTGAGAGTAAGTGTTGCTGGTGCTGAGACACGACAGAGGCGTAGTCTGGATACGGCCATGTTACAACACACGTACAGTCGCTGCAGTGCACTGTAACACACAACACGTCATGAATGTAACGTTACAACTTCTTCTAACACAACACTAACTGAACACAAACACCATGTGTTAAGTAGGAGTGAGACATGAGTTCACTGATTATTATAAGGTCAGTGCTGTGCATGGCACTAAGTCAATTAGTGGACTACACATGGCCAGTTCAATGAAGAAGGTTAATGACATAACCAAGCATACTAGCAAAACAAATGTCTAGTTTAGCTAGCGTGCTTGGCTGTGGAGCACACGGGCCTACCTTCCAGCTGCAACTCGTCCCTGGTGCTGTGCAGAGGCCGGCACTAGACGGCATTTTTGTAAATTGTTAGGCGTTTGTTTGATTTAGTCAGTGAGAGAACGTCCACCAGCACGACCGCGTTACTCTAGCTCCTGCAAACATAAAACAAATTTCCTTTCAGCATTATGACGTCACGAAGGAGGAGTGTTCGATGTACAAGCCTGTCCGTGTACGCTCCATGGCACGAGTGTTTCACAGATTTTAATGTACTCAAGTGTACATTTTGTTGGTGACAGCTACATTTGAGAATGGCCATCAGGGATCATAGAAGATGATGATTTGATTATAAGTGATGACACGAGAACTTCAGTCTCTGCTCTGTGAGAGAGAGTTGCTTCCTCCCGACCCAAGCTCAGCGCGTCGCTAAAGTCGAAAATCTCGTAAAACTTCACGGTATTTCGCCTCTATGTCCTAGCAGTCGATAACGAGTGTTAAAAATTCTCGTTTCTTTTCAACGCAACAAAAGTCTAAGGAAAGAACTGTACGCTGAGGCCAGATTAAAAAATGTCCCAAGCTTATATTTGAAGATGTTAGCAGTACTAAGCTAAGTTATTTAGGGAAAGTTAGTGATGGAAGAGAGGTTTTGTTGCGAAAGTCGGCGAGTAGTCTACTCTGCGACGTTGCCAAGTGTTTGGTCATGTGTGTGGCTACATGCTGTAGAACTTTGTTCTTGTGTAAATCACTACATGTTCTCCTGATGAGCTCTACTGTATGCACGGCATCACTAACTCAAACACAGCAGTGAGAAAAAAACAGGGAAATGTTATCACACAGAGAAGTTAGAGGCACAAACGCAAACAAAGAAACCTGGCGGGATGCCCCGCTACACGTCGCTTGATCTATTAAAATTATCTAAATTTTGTGTTTGTGTTCACATAAACAAGTGGGGATGGAAAAAGTAGAAGATGGCATTAGTAGAGCTGGATGTTGCTGTACACATGACAACATAGCAACTCGACAGCACACATCCAGCCTCGCAGCGGTCGCTGCACGCACGCACACACGTACACACGCGCACGCACACGCTTCTACTGCTCATATAAACCTTCACGTACACAACTTCAGGCTCATCATCCATGTTACTCATTGATATTCGAAATAACCATTTAACTACTAACACTAACATTCACTGATGAACAGTGTTGCCGTCTGTATAAGTGTGTTGTGTTGTGTGTTTACAACACACGAAATAACATTCCTTCATATTGTGCATGTATTGTCATATTGTAAGTGTTATGCTTGTTTAAGTATGACTAGTATGAAATTAATAGGAATACTCTTACATGGACACATCCAGTATGTCTCATACTATTACTGTGTTTATTGTGTGTTGTGTTGTTGTTGATACATGCACACACTCTACATCCAGAGTATACAACACATAAATACCTGCAACACACACAACACACATCTCCCCAAGTAACACTGGCTGCACATCTACACATCGTACGTCTCTCATACGAATTACAATACAGGAATTAAGATACAAACTAACACTCGTCAGTTGAATAATTAAGAACTAAACATGATCTCTCATCCTCTACTTTAATTATTCTAATCGTCCATGTGTGTTCCAACGCATTCCTTCTTTTTAATGTGTACTACAAACAAACATTTTAGTTCTTATCTCTCAGATCATGGGGAGTATCCAACCCCCTTCACCCCCTCCTCCTCACCCCTCCTCCCCCTCACCCCCCTGGCATGCCCCTCTATATAAGACACTCATAAAAGAGTACATAACTTTGAAAAACGTTTGAACACATCAATGCAGTGTACAGTGCAGATACAGTTATATCAGTTGCAGTTACAGTTCGTGGGACCAAACTGAAGACAAACTCCAGTGTGACATGTTCAAAGTTAACTTGCTATGCCATTAATAGAAATATAATTCCTTAACGACCATCTTAATCCAACTAAGCTCGAACAGCCAATTTTCCCACATATTATTCAATGGAAATGTAGAGTACATGTGCATTCATGTAACATATATAGACTACACAGTGAAACTCTACTAGAACTCTTTCTTTCTTCACTAAAACACAATCAAGAAACTCGTGAACACACACATTGCTGGCAAGATAGTTCTGTTCTACACTCAAGTGAAGAGACAACTGCTTCTAATACTCATCAGCAGGAGGATTTAAGTCTGCGGATGTTAAGACATTCAGCTACTGCAATAACGAACAAAGAGCAGTGGATCATTGCAATTATCATCACACACGAGCTTACGCCCACCCAAAATAAATAAAATTAAAACAAATTACGGAAAACATAAAAATAACGACAAAATTTGCTCCTGGTTGTCGTGGCAATTTGAGCAAGAAGTCGTGAAGCAATCCGGTATCCAGGCTACGCAGTCTCGGATGCTTGCAGTTCATCCATCACGACTGGAAACAGAGTACAGCTGGATGACAGATCACAGCAGGACAGAGAGTACAGCTGGATGACAGATCACAGCAGGACAGAGAGTACAGCTGGATGACAGATCACAGCAGGACAGAGAGTACAGCTGGATGACAGATAAGAGCAGGACAGAGAGTACAGCTGGATGACAGATCACAGCAGGACAGAGAGTACAGCTGGATGAGAGTAGTGCTGGATCGGTTATGTTTTCACTATTGGAGTCCAAGTAAAAGAGTTGCAAATCCATGGAGTTCAGCTGTGAGGATTTGACAGCTGTTGTCTTATTTTGAAGTTCACAAGTGGAAGTTCATGTCGCAGACGCCGCATTTAAGTTTACCTGTGCAAACTTCTGATCGATTTTGGAAGTTTCTCTTTATAAAACAATTTTAGAATTTTCACGTTTTTTAATTACCTCATAAATTTTAACTAAACATTTTTACATAGTTGATATTCACAGCATGAAACTCATGGGTGTAACCTAATATGAGATATTTTTCGTATCCTCGGAAATATCAACCAAAAGTTTCGATCCAAACTAAATAGTCAATTGCAAGCAATTGCCTGAACTCTGTACATCATTTCTGGACAATTAGAATACACAAGTGAGCGTTGTGACGTCCCTTGCTTGTCGTGGAGAGCACACGTGTTTGCGTGATGAGGAGTTCTTAATTCTTCTCCCTGTAACAATGATAGTGAACTTATTGTGACTTCTACACTCCCAGCCTCTTCTTCCCCTGCATCTTCTATTTCCTTCCTTCTCACAGTCTACCTTCCTTGCCATACTTCCTTCACACGATCATACACTAAGATAATGTAAGGACAACAACAATATCCTGTTGATGCAGCTACTTTCCCCCGCAGTCTGTAGTGGCGGTGGTTGCTATGCACACATCACAATACGCAGAAAATTACCATTTCCTCAGAGGGGACGTCTGCTGTGGATGCCGTCCGTGTGTCACTGCAATACGAGGGATGGCAGAGGCATGTCATGAGGAAGTGCTGTACATCTCAGCACCAGCCTCGTCCACGACTGACACCATGAAGCAAGAACCAGCTATGCGCAGTGTCAACAGAAACTGCCTTAACAGAGTTGTAGGGGTTGTATGCTGGCAATGATTCCATAGAACCTGCCTCTGTGGTGTGTACACTACACTCATGTGCCAACCACGCTAATATAGCACATGTTTATAGATGCATGTTCAACCGTGAGCACCACATCTCTTCAAGATTCAATTTGACAGAAGGATCCCGTTTGAGAGCAGATTGTTTAAAGTAATCTTTCCATTTTTCGATAATGAATCCATTATTGCTGATTTTATAATTTATCGATAAATCATGGAAAATTTCTGCATGGATTCTGCAGACACGTGCAGGTTGGTGAAGAAGATTGGCATCATCCTCGTAGCTAAGCAGCGCTACATCAACTGCTTCCTGGACCATGGAAGTGGGACGCTCATGGAGCACTTCAAATACTGCGCGATGCAGTGCGTGCATTGTACAAGATCATAATAGTACTTCTGGAGGCATGATTATTGTAATCAACACGCATAACATTGTCACACAATCTCGTATCAGGGATACAGTCACAGTGCAAGATAGTGAGGGTGCCTCAACATGCATCATTATCTTTAAGAACTCTGTAACACCAGCGTTACGTGACGCTTTGTCGTATCACAGATACAGCTTACTTCAGCATGTCCTCAGTTACTATTCTTCTCTTTGTATCTCACTGGATAGTTGGCATACCATGCATGCATTCCTAACACTACCTTATTTGTTGTAACTCAGTTTCTGTGCATGCAGTTTGTGCAGGTCTTCGTTGCTCAAGCAGTCTGTTCCACTGAGAACACTTCTGCTCATCTTCTCAAGTGCTGCATGCTGCCTACACTTATCTTCCCTCTACGCTCATCTGTATGAGATATCTTACGAAGCAGATGTACGATGAGGAAAACATCTTTTAAGATCAGTAAGATATAGTGCAGATGTATGTACTGCAAACATTCATGCATTTCATGATCAAATGTCGCCATTAAAAATTTCAATAACATGACATCGTTATCTAGAATCGCAACTAACGCGATATTTGTCACATGTTGATACTTTGAATACAAAGTCGTGACATGTGAAACCTAAATAGACACGAGCCGTGGATGCATGCACCGCCTGAGCAAGACGTGTGTGGTGACGTCAGCAACTACAAGCGAGTGGCTCAAAACAGTGGTGTCCCAAACACGCCGTTATTCGATAGGCAATAATCTGTTACGCAAGTCAGTGAAGTCGCTAGTCGTAAGGCAAGAGCCCCGAGCAAGTCATAGGTCGCTAAATAAATAGATGGGCGCTCAGCAGTCTGCTGGCAGAGAGTGTGTGTGGAAGAACCAGCTAGCTGGGGCTGAGGGGAGTGTGGGGATGTAGTAGGGGAGAGGTAACGCGTTGGCGGGGCAAGTCAAAAGAGGGAGGTGGATATCCAGCTCGGTGTCCCCCACAAACCCCATCCTTTCTCTACCCCCGCTGCTGCGACCGGCCGACCGTATACAGGCTACACTCCAGCCACCGACGCTGCACCAACCAACCAACTCAGCATCACTTCTTTGCCGTGTGCGCCGTATTAGCTGTATTTGTGATACGTGCGTCCGATCAATGTGCGTGTTGGTGCGTGCTCCGTATTAATGCCTTCATTTGATCACTTCTGTCGCTTCACTCGTCCTTATGACGCTTCATGGCTATTTTGTTTCAAGTCAACCAAGAAAAGAGACATATTTCCTACAAAAGTCATAAATGAAATAAAGCTTGGGCGTAACATCTAAGTCCTTAAATATCTAGACGCTTGGGTTGAGTGTACGAAATATGTATCGGCTTGATTATAACTTCAATGGAGCACAATTTGTGTAAGCGTAAAATTTTTAAATATCACGCACTACTTCGTTCACCACACACTTTTCCACGAACACAGTCTCGTTCCTTTATTCGTAATGAGTGTACATATTTGATTAGTTTGGCTGTACTGTACACTTCCCTCACACAACACGTCTTGCTTGTGTGTGACCACACGCTGGACACACAATCCTTCTGCTCGTACCTACACACTCACCTGATCTCATGCTGATCATGCATCACTGGCTAACACTTTTCTTCACTTATTATTATTTGATGTTCAGGTGTCACTCCGTGTCAAGCCTGCAAGAAAGCAATAAACTCGTTATTGAGTGACTGCATTGTCTTCAGGTGTAGCTGCTGTCTAGTTGTTTCCACCTCATCCACCTGCATCCACCAGCCACTCCACCAGATAAATCACTTCACCTGATTAGTCACTCCACCTGATGAGTTACTCCAGCACAGTGAAGGCGTTTCAAAACATCACACAAGCACAAACACAAACACATGGAGACTGTACACAGCAGACTGTGGCGATGTGCCGTGTTGTGTCTATGCTTTGGTCAACTCAATATATGAACTCGATAGCATTACAAAAACTTACAACCCTAATTACTTTATAATTCTTACTTAATTACACACCCCTCACAACTGAACAAGTTGATCACAGTGAGTAAGTTTGTATGTAAAAGTAAGAGAAGAAGACGTACACTCATCACACAAGCAATACAACAGCAGTAGAACTCCAGTAGTGATGTAGACACACATCCTTGCTTCCATCCTTCAGTTCACCACACGACAGTGTAGACGCTTGAGGGCTGCTACACTGCTGACTCATACAAGTAGGAGTACAGCAGCATGTGATGTCAGCATCACTCATGTAGCATCATAGTGTGGAGTTCTCAGCATCACTGATGCTTTACAGAAATTTTCATACCTATCTTAATTTTTACTATAGTAAGAAAATGTTTTAAGAGTGTTGCATATAGTAATTCAAATGTATAATTAGGCGACTTGTATTCATATATCTTATTTCTAATTAAATAAGAATTAAGTGACATAAGCATACAGATATGCACCCGTTTAAAACTTACTATTTACCATACACTACTAAAGCTAGTCACCATCCCTTACTCCATTCCTCACCTCATCCCCGCCACCGCCACTGCGTTAACTCGTTGAGTTTGTGTATTCCCACCGTGTGAATTCAAACGCAACTGAAATGTTCTAAACACCTGCTGACTGTCAAGTGTTCGGTGACTTGCAACAGTCAAAATAACATATATGGATTTACGCCACCTAATGTGAATACACATCACTTGATGTTACATGTGATTGAGTCAAAGTATATTCTTTGTCAAAAAATTAGATGCACAGAAAATCCACAACTGTCTTATTGTTAGAAGAAGTTAACTTATAAAATTTGCAGCATTGAACAAAGTAACTTATTTATTTTGAACGAAAGCAGTGAAACATAGACTTATTTTACAAACTACAAACAAACAAGCGTGCGTCATTTAAGGTACGTAGATCATTCATAGAGTTGCCAGAGCGTGCAGCTTGTCATAGTGACGAGTTCAAGGAACAGCGAGGGAACACGAGGGCATGTAGAGCAGTGTGAGCTCAGCTGTAGCATGGATACTCCGTGTCTCTACATAACTGATGCTTGTTTGTTCTTGTAGCGTCAAGCCATGGACGGCACACACGGTCCCATGCTACCTGTCACACGGGACACACGGTCTCATGCTACCTGTCACACGGCACACACGGTCTCATGCTACCTGTCACACGGGACACGCGGTCTCATGCTACCTGTCACACGGGACACACGGTCTCATGCTACCTGTCACACGAGACACACGGTCTCATGCTACTTGTCACACGGCACACACGGTCTCATGCTACCTGTCACACGAGACACACGGTCTCATGCTACTTGTCACACGGCACACACGGTCTCATGCTACCTGTCACACGGGACACAGTCTCATGCTACCTGTCACACAGTGTCGTACTGCCTGTCACGCTAGACTGAGTGACAGAATAAGAGTCAGTCCTCGCTGTTCAACAGACTTATGAAATCTTCAGAATACCGCGCAGAGATGTCAGCACACCGTCACTGTACAGGTGGATATAGTGTACCAAGTTTAATTGAAAGGTACTACTATCATAGCATTCCTTACTATAGAAAAATATATATTGGGCATCTCATAACTATTTCTCCTGACTACGGAGGAGTACCTGAATATTGCAGTTGTTACGTGCAGTACTATTGTGGCTCATAGCAAAATCTCGAGTGTACCTACAACAACAGACTTGCATGAGTGGACAACCGCTAGACGCAAACACAACAGAAGGAGAGGAGGTAGTCTAGCTCACTGTACAGC
>VCRD01000631.1:108002-164053 GCA_006783055.1 Trinorchestia longiramus | reverse complement strand
CAGGTCACTGTGATGTCAGGGATAGTAGTGCAGGTCACTGTGATGTCAGGGATAGTAGTGCAGGTCACTGTGATGTCAGGGATAGTAGTGCAGGTCACTGTGGTGTCAGGGATAGTAGTGCAGGTCACTGTGATGTCAGGGATAGTAGTGCAGGTCACTGTGATGTCATGCATCACATGTTCTGAGGGCTGAGAACTCTGAAGTGTTCAGCAATCAGTCAACATGCATGCAACATCTTCTCAGTTTACTGTGGCTTCAGATGAGCAGCTGCTGCATGCAGGACTGTTTTAGCTCAGGAATGAGATTTTTCTTTTAATTATGAATGATTGAGTTACTGATGATCACAGACTAGCAGACAACTCAAATGTTGTAAATTTAGATGTACTGACAATTGGAATTTTTATCAGCATCCAGTGCTGTGTGTGAGATATTGGTCTGTTAGACGCTTATATTCTGTAATTTTAGTAGTGTTTTATGTTATTTTCCTTGTATTATTTGAGTGTACTGTGTGTGGAGGCTTGCCAGGCATTGTACTGAAGACTTATCTGCTCTTAGTTTAGTCCTCCATGATGGTCAGGTCGGTACAGTTCTATGAACAGGGTGTTAGTGTTATACATCAGTGTCAACCATACTAACATCTAGATTTTAAAATAGATGATTAAATTTATTGATTTTGCAATCTAGGTATGGGTATCATTGAAAAATGTAAAGTAGAGTATGGTGTAGGTGTATCCGAGCTAAGACTTGTATACCAGTTAGAGCTGGAAGGAAGGTGTATCACATGTTTAAAAATTATTTTTTTCTCATTGGTTTACCAGAATGTGCTTACTTCAGTATTTTTGAGGTCTACGTGCTGAATGTTCTTGAAAAAATGAAAGTGTTGTTAATCTTTTTTAATATCTTAGCTTGTATTTTATGTTGTTTTCACAATCCCACTCAGCTTGCTGATGTCCTGCAACTTTCACTGTCAATAGTGAGCTGTAAAAAGTTATCACTAAAAAGGAAGTGAATTAAAGTCCTCTTTTATATTGATGTTCATCCTTGTTTTTGATGAGATACAATTAATACTTGTTTCTTATAAAATCTATGAAATATTCAATGTATTTTTGTGTGTGTGGAGCTTCTGGAATTGAGGCTGGAACAGTTTCTTCATTGCAAGAACTGAGTTTTGCACCATGAATGCTCAGTCACAACTCCAGCAACTGCTTAAGTAGTGCTGTCATTCTTAGCTAGTAAAAAAATATTCAGAAAAAACATAAAAGCAATATAACATTTACTGTTGTAAACTAAAGAGTGTTTGAGTAGCATTGGTTGTATGAGCCTGTAAAAGTTATGTTGTAAGTACCTAAGCTTACCTGTAATGTGTGATTTACTGCAGCCAGCACTCAAAAATACACATACAATCCATGTCATTGAGCTCAATTTATGTTTTAGCTGATGCAAGCCACTGTTGATTTTGGCTTCCTTGACTGCCATCAGCTGTGGCATTTTATTCTGGTGCTCTTAGTTGTCATGGAAGTCCAGTGTGGGGTGATTGCTCTGGCAGGTGAAATTACATAGCACTTCACTAATGACTAGGTTTGTATTTTATCATGTCCACTTGTTGAACTGAGGAGTGGTGAAGACCTCAGTAGTATTGTGTGTAGTTCTGAAGTCTAATTGTAATGAAGTGTATTTTGTTTATTCCAAGTTTTGGTTTATTTTGGTTTGGCAAGTGCTCAGAGGTTTGGCTTTTAATGCAATTGTTTTGATAAATAATGATTATTAAGATTAAAAAAAACATCTTAGTGCAATTCATCATAATTGCTCAAATGTTACATTCTTGATTAATTTTTTGATTAATTGGTTTGAAGTGAGTCAAGTGTAGGGTTTGTGTATGACCTGACAGTAATTGCATGGTACAGTCACGTGGCTGGGTGTGGTGTGTCTGCATTGAGTTGCTTCATGCAATAACCAGAGAAATCTGATGCAGTACTGATCTGTGGGTCATGGTATCACTAGTGTATAAACCTTATACATTGCTTTCTATAAACCTTGGAGTTTTGTTTAATGGCATCATGTGCAAGTTATCCATCTTTTTGGCAACAGTACTGAAAATTTATTTTATATATCAATGCACTTACTGATGTGTATTTCTATCAACATTGCAATACAGTGCTGTTGAAGGTATTGGATGCTCTAGGTTGTGTGAAATGAAATTTTAGGTCTGTCTAGATGGATATTTTCTACAATTATATGCAGTGCCTATGTATTCCTGAAATGTGTCTGCATTACTTTGAACAAGCATGTATCTCAACTTGACAATGTTGACCAGGAATTGTACCTGTTTCTTTAATGAGTCAGTTATGGCAAAAAGCTAAATTAATTTTCAAAATAGTAACATGAATGCTTAAGAGCTATTATTTAATATTTCAAAAGGAATATTTTATCAGGTATGCCTGTTAAATTTTAGTTTTACTTCCCAGAGATACCACTGAAGAAAGTTGTCTCTCTATGTCCATATTTTAAGAAATGGATTTTTCTGGGCTAAATTGAGCTCAATTGTTTTGTAAGAATGTGTGAGTGGATGCTCATTGTATTGTAAAGTAAATCCTCATAAAATTTATTAAAAACTACTAAAGAGCAGCTGCCTGCAGGTTTTCTTCATTGAAATGTGCTACCTAAACTTTCAGTTGATGAGATGAGGCTAGTAAAGATTTGAAACCTGCTTCAACACTGCAGATTAGATCAAATTACATGTAATATGAATTTGTAGTTTTGTTTCTCATTAGTTATGCTAGATTCTGTACACGTGATTGTATCCTTGTGCAACTCATCATTATGTACTAAGTTTAGAGGAGTCTGTGATGCTTGTGTTAAGATACTCTGTGATGAGTACACAAACTAACCTTTTCTATCAGCTCTGGACTTCTTTCTCTGAATGACACTTCACATGAAATGTTTGTACAAATCTACTCTAAATAAAACTGTATTACTTGGTCAAAGTATTACCAGATATTTAATGTCAATAACTTGTGTACTGGTAACATGTAATGTGTGTCAGAGAAATATCTCAAGAAGATGTGAAGTTTTTCCCTATATCAATAATATTGTTGATTTGCTTGCAATCTGAAACTTCAATGAAAATTTGAAACTATTTGAATACTTCAAAAGAGTTTTCATTTCTTATGTTTCATGCATTGTTGTTGGTGAATTTTTTTGTGTATTTTGTATCTAACATGCATTAGTCTCACTGTTATATTTATCATTTCTTTGTCACTGTAGAAATGAAGTGAGTACTACACTGGTGAAGCCTCGTCAGATTCATTGTTGTTCATGTGTGGTGGTAAATTGGCATCTGAAGAATCCACCCTCTCTTGAACAAAAGCAATGAAACATCATTACTCTTTAGAGCATCAAATGGGGAATATTTTTTATTATAGATTTTGTAAGGTCTTTGAATGTCTAGTATGTTGAAACTCTTGCAATGTGTCTTGCATGTGCATTAGTATGGGGCTTTGCCTGCTCTTGGTCTTTGATATACCAGGGTGCCATACAATGTTCTGAGCATAGTGCATGGGCAACACATACCATGTTGTATGTGTATGTGTTAGAGGGAATTGAAGGCCGTTACAAAGGTTGGCTCTCAAATCTAAGTCTAGGTCTAAAGTGAGTGAAGGTTTTTGACAACTACAAACTCGCACACATGTTCTAGCCACCTGACAACAAGAGTAGCTACAACCTACATTGTTCTGACATGTCTTGTTCATTGCAGGTTCCAAGTTGAGTTGCCGAAGAGAATAAAGTCACGTGGGAAAGACACTCACCTCATCCATGAAGAGTTGGTGCAGTGCATGAAGTGGAAATTGGCAAGAGGCAAGTTCTCACCCAGAATAAAGGACCTGGTGCAGATGAACACACCACGCCTCTGCATCACGGAGACCAAGAAAGCCTTCAGGGCTCTCCTCAAGAAAGACGACCTTTCATCTGCTATTCAGGCGCTCTGTAACCTTAAGGGAGTTGGGCCTGCTATGGCTTCAGGTTAGTGCAACTTTTTTTTGGCAGCAAACAATGTCAATTTTGTAGTATATAGCATTATTGTTTCTCTTAAGTTCACTCTCTAGGAAGTTGTTAGTATGGTTTCTGTGTAGTATTCTTCTACAGCTTTCTCTATCATTGTGCAGCAAATGTTTTTTAAGTAAACACACCACTTCTTTACATGCGGTATATGCCGATGCAGAGTCATTTTAGGATGGACTATTATTTTTGTGTTGAAATTGATAATTGATTTGAAGTTCAGTGATGGGGCATCTCATGTTCTGTGTGCATGATACTCAGGTAAATTACACTGCATAATTTACTAGTTCACTAAATGAAGATAAATGTGTTAGCTCGTATTTATGTTGTCACATGGTAATGAGTCACCAGATGAGACTTGAGGTGTCTCTGCACTGATATTGTGGAGGGTTTCTGTCTTATGGAGCTACTCAGTGACTGCTACAGAGTGCTTGTTCATTATCTTCTCCCTCTTATACTCATCTTAGCAGGAGGGTTACTTGTCTTGTTGCGTTATAGTACTTGATTTCATGGAAATGATGTGCCAAGATATACAGCTGTGAGCTAGAAGATGTCTGAATGGATCGGACTAGTGTCCGGTTTGTGTGGTGCTGGAAAATACGAAGGCGTATTACTATTGTTACCTTGTGTGTTCCAGTGATTTTGACTGCAGCGGACAATGAACAGTGTGGCTTCATGGCGGACGAATGCCTGCTTGCCATCCCTGAGATTGAAGGCATAGACTACACAACCAAGGAGCTCCTTAACTTCGTTGAGCGACTCAAATCTGCCGCCAACAGGTCAGTACTTGGCGTGCTTTACGTCATCCGGTTTACAGGCTCCAATAAATAATTTGGTCAGATTGAACTGTAAGTTGCATATGTAAATGGGTGCCCATTTGCAAGGGTCAGCCAGCAATTAATTTTCAGCTTTATATTCTGTGTGCTGGTTGTCATGAGGACGGTGTTGAGGCTTATGAGTGTTCAGGGGACATTTAATGTACATATAGGGAGATAGCGCTGAACTGCCGTGTGAGATGCTCTTGTAGCTGTGCTCTGGTTGTCACCTGCATCATGTGGCCGAGCAAATAGCATTAATAGTTATTCATATAAATTATATCACTGATAGTCAGCTGTGTTACTAATAAAATATATGTATTGAAATTGTCTATTAGTAACTCGTAAAGTTGTTCTCTGTCAAAGCCTAACTCCTTTGTATTTGTATTACGTAACATATAGTGATAGTTTGGCTCTATTAGCTCCTATTAATGGTGTCATTAATGTTAGGATTCGTTTCAGAAATGATTTTGAATTCACATTGTATTCTCACTACTGATAACCTCGATAAAACTTTTGAAGAGAATTACGAAGCATTTAGCATTGTTTCGCTAGGTTTAAAACTAACTTATTGGTAGTGAATCTACATCACATTTTGATTCTGTAGTATTTAATTCATTATTATTCATTATTTTAGTTTTCAGTACTCATTTGATGTGTTAAGATTTACTATAACTTGTTCTTGGAAAGAGTTGAAGTTGTGCATTGTTGTGCGTGTTGCAATAGGCAAAGAGCTTCAGTCAGGCTTTACAATATTTTGCTTTTTTGAGCCTTTCTATTTGTGTGAAGTTCCTGAGCTTGAACAACGTAAGCAAGCTAGAGAACAACACCTGAGATGTCTGTTCATTGTGACGTCATTGTTCAGTTCATGCCGACATGGTTGACGCGGCTAGAAATACGGCATGGGACTTGGGTAAACAACCGAATAATTATCGAAGTAATTATCCGACCGAAGAATGGGCCAGAAGGTTCGTTCCTATAGCCTCATTCTATTCTATTCTCTCGTAAACAAGATGCGTCACAGTAAGAATACTACAGCTATTCCCTTAAAATATCAACAATTACGTCTACAAAGAATTAGCGCTTCAGACTTAGTTCATCATACTATAATAAAACTGGGGCATTTCCCCATTGTTGTGATAGTTGATGAAATAGAGGATTGCAATCGATATTGTGTAGAATATCATGGATTGATGAGCTGTGTTATAACCCTGACAGGCTGAACAGCAGCGGAGGCAATGGCTGGAACGCCCACAAGGTGGAGCAGGCACTCTGGGCTCATTTCATCCTCAATGAGAACAAGAAAGAACTGCTCGACGACATGCCCTCCGCAGATGCTGCCTCTGCACCCACTGAGAATGGCACTGACGCTCCACCTGCTGCTGCCCATAAGAACGTCAGTACCTTTATCTTCAGGGCTTCATTTAGCTACTTAATGAAGTTTATGTAGGGAAATGAAGTAGTTCATTGCTGCAAGTGGCAGCATACCTTGCCTCATGCGCTGCAGACATCATGCTTGTGTTTGTGGTATTCTGCATGCTCTCATCATCAGTAGTTATGGCTTTAACCAGACTAGCTGCATATTCTTTTAACATGTTGCCTCCGATTGCCTGATTGGTGTAAAACTTCACTTTGTACACATAGTCACTAGAAGGATCTGAAAAAATTACAGAACCTAACCTCAGTGGTACACATACGTACCACTTCGGAGTCAACGTGTTAAACTTAATAAGAAAATATAACTAGTTGTTTTACCACTACCACCAGTTGTCTCGTCACCGCGTCCGTGAGAGGCTGACTCGAGGTAGTCAATATTTGCTACCACAAGTTAAGATTTGTTGAAATAAAGACTACAATTATAAAAATGCCCAGTTAAGCCAGGAAACTATTACTTCACGCAAAGTGAACCGCCCGAATTAAACTAGACAAAAGTTCTGCAGTTTTGGATAGTTAAGCAACAAGTCATGTAACTCATCTAGTGTCCAAGTAATTCTTGTGTACTGCAGTCCTCAGGTTTCTCTCAGATGCTCACTGCTGTTGTTGAGATAGTGGTGGTGATGGAACTTGTATGCGTTGAGTTGAGTAGAATATTGCAGTTGTGAATTATATTTGACATAAATTAACTTGCATGTGCAGGGGGACGGTGAAAGCAGTTCAGATTCTGCAGACAGCAACGCCAACAAAGAGAATGTGACCAGCAATGGAGCGCCGAGACCTGAAGATGATTCCAATGACTCTCTACCTTCTGCTCCAACCGCCCGCCCTTCCTCCGAGGATGCCGACAAAATGCTGGGTGTGCAGGAAGATACAAATGATTCTGTGGCCAGCAGCGCTTGCAGCAGCAGTGGCAGTGTTCTGCAGTCTCCTCGGCAGCCACCAAAGGAAGAAGAAGATGAAAACAGCGTGAATACAGCGTCCCCGGCTAACCCAATGTCCGAAGACACCAACGACTCCGTGATGGTGCAGTCTGACAGTGTCCTCACCAACGGCAGCAACGGCGCCTCCAAAGCTGACGTTGATAGCGATTCCTGTGCACCAGCCCCGAACACTTCCCTCCTAAACATTAGTAAAACCCAGGATACTGCTTCTCAGGAGCCCGCTGCTAAGAAAGCCAAGCTAGATGAGTAGTTATTTAATTAGTATTTATATTTATAAAACATCTTGAAAAATCCATAAAAACTAATCATTTAGTAGTGCTAGTAATGAACCAATTATTTCTTTTTTAGGGTTTGTACAGCACTGTGGGCTATCGCGAAATAGAAGTGTGAATGCTATTTTTGTATGCGCTTTCTCTATTGTTACGAACATAACAGGTTCTTGTGCTGGTCGACTGATGCTGCTTCCTATTGGACCCTACGTGTCATTCTTGACCAGAAACCTGCTAAGTTTCGTTCATCTTTGGGTCATATTGACGTGCCGCTAGTGTCATTCTAAATTATTCTCCATTTCCTCCTCGACCAGGGAATTTCCCGAGATTCGTTTTTGTTTTGTGCATCATAAATAATCGCTGATAATACTAAATTACCTCACAGTTCTATTTACGAATAGAATAATAATTTTATGTTATATTTTTCTCATTTGAAGTGCTCAGAATGTTGGGATATTGAACATGAAGCACTGAGCTCAATTATCGGCTAGCTTATCTCCCTTGAGTTGCTGTAGAACTTTGGATTATGGCATTACTTTCTGATTTTATTAACAATAACATTCCACTTCCTATTTTCCCTTGCGTCTCAAGTTTTCTCTCAGGTTTCTTCTTAGAAACGAAGTGCATTTTGGCGTTCTGTTTCAAATGAGCTGCTTTGTGTAACTAAATTTTGTCAGCGTGTGACGGTCGTAGAGGTTCCATGTGACTGTCATGTTGGTTGTCGCTGAGACAGACACTGCCTGTGTGCTGCATGACGGAGCTCAAAGTGAGCTACTAGAGTGACTGGAGTTCAGTGCAGTGCTGCAGGCTTGCTTGGTTATGTCACTGTACTGGTTAAATGATTCCGAAATCGAGGTGCCGCATGATTTGTTGTCCATGAAAGCTGAGAAATAATATTTTGTCAAAGCTAAGAGGAATTCGGATTGAAACAACTGAGGTGCTGAACAAAGTCGCAAATTATTTTGATGTTTATTCGCGTTTGGGTATACGTAAGTCACAGGTTCAGTGGAATTACGTTGTGTATGTACCAGGGAGCTAAAATTCCGAAAGAACTGAGCAGAGCATCCTCGTTACAATATTTCATTCAGCTAATTTACGCATTTCTCTTATCTTATTTGTAATGTAGCATTTTGAATAGGAACTCGTGCAGTCAAGCGTCAATGGAACTGTTTAATTCAAGCTCATGTGGGACTCCATCTTTGTTTAGGGAAGTAATGAGTATCTGCTTGCTAACAATCAAGGGAACTAATCAGTAAGCAACTGATGGCACATAATCTCGTAATTTTGCTTGTCCACTCGTGTTTGCGAATTAGGTGAAAGAAATTGAGTGACGCCTGCTAGTGTCCAAAGAGGTTTTCTTGCCCTCGCTTGGTTTATGTTGTTGCGTAGCAGTGATACGTGCGTGCGGTGGGGCGATGTCAGTCACAGTTTGAATGAGGTGTACATACGTAATGTTCTTGTTGCTATCCCTCCTGTGACTTTCAGGCTAAACTTTCTACTCTATTCGTCCGTCGTTGCGGGCTCCGTTGAAGTGAATGAACGAATTTTGATGTGATTCTAGCTCGTCGAACACACGGTTAGTTGGAATTTCAGCGCTAGCGACTGATCCTGACGCTAAACTACAACATTGTAGCACAGGACTTGTCTAGCCGTGTCAGCGTTGTGGTACTCTAGGTCTCATTCTGATTAATGATCTTAAGGAGATGTTTGATACTGTATGTAACAACTATGGAGGATAATAAAATGCCAGTTGAGCTAAATTATTTAAATTCACATCCTGGAAACAAAGAAGACTCGATGGTAGTTATTTAATTTTCAACAAGTGCAATTTGAAACAGTTTCAATTCCAGAACAAGAATCCCTTTAATACAGGGTGTCTCAAAAAAATGTACTCACCCTTTAACCGTTGCTAACATGCTGTCTTCTTTGTGTTGCAGGTGTGAGGTTCGAACCTTTGCGAACATGATTCTTTAATCACATTTAATCATGTTCGCAAAGGTTCGAACCTCACACCTGCAACACAAAGAAGACAGCATGTTAGCAACGGTTAAAGTGCGAGCACATTTTTTTGAGACACCCTGTAGTTGCGCACATCAGCATTTGAATCCTAACTGTGCATAACTTGCATCAGCTGAGGTACGACTCATGGAAGAGCAAGCCTGCCTAACCTAATCATTCTTATACACATTACTTCATGACATTTAAGCGAAAATTAATTTACTCGTTTCGAATGGAAGAAACTGATTCTTACACAAGCAAATAGCGTAACTTGCTCACGCATTCTTCGCTCTCAGTGCATTAGGAATGACATTAGAGCAAACGACAGCATAATCCACCTTAGAAAAGTTTTTTTTTGTTGTGCATGCATAGATCCTACTGAAAACAGGTCCCCGCATGCACACAAGAGGACAAACTCAAACCGAACAAAAAGCTTTAAGAAGGGTAAAAGTTACCCAAACCAGGAATGTGATACTTGGGAAGAGGTTCAGGTATCATCTGCCGAGGTGTCCGTCCTTCTTTGTTGACGATGGAGTCGTCCGCGCCTGCATCAAACAGAAGCTTCGCCACCTCAGTTCGCTCCTCCTCACAAGCAAGGTGACTGCAAAACCGATGATCAGAGACATGTACTATGCCACAATCAAATATCGAATCGCCTAACAGCAGTCTGTATCATTATCATGTGACGATATTAGTTAGCATGACTATAGCATCTGTAATTTTCTTATGCCGTAAAGGAAGAAAATTAATATCGGCTCACAGGATCAGTTATAGGAGTGAAAACCACTCGTGAGATTTAGCAACAGTTGCTAGTGCCCTAGAGCACTCACTTCATTACCCACGTTAGAATACGCGTGTTGTTCCTACAGCATCCAGACTTGTCAGGAGTGACAAGAAAATAAACTAAAAACCATGGATGTGAGCTCAGTTACAAATGGAAGATAATATAACAATTTGTACGCATCTATAATGCTGCCATGGCCTACAATAACAATTACAGATGAACCTCCACCAAAAAAGCGAGACATCAACTGTGCAGACTCGAACTTGAAGACAAAATTGAGTGCCAGCTGCAGTACAGACTACAGTTCACGCAGAAAGGTATTTTTTCTTTCAATTTGTCATTAATCACATTTTTCGAGAAACTTTTGTTGCTGACTAGCCTGAAATTAATTCAAATTGATTGAGCATACACTACATGCGCATATGAGCGCTTTGCAAAGATCATTTCTAATGCTGCACAACTCACAAGGGCGTGTTGCCTTGAGTATCCTGGAGATTGAGGTTCGTTGGGTTGTGGTGCAGCAGGATGTCGACGGTGCGGGTGTGTCCCTGAGAAGCAGCACGGTGTAGGGCTGTAGCGCCACGGCGGTCACGCTTGTTCACATCAGCTCCGCCCTCCAGTAAGAAGGCTACCACCTGAGCAAGGCATTTTTTTGCCACATAACGGAATCTAAAACTTGGTTTCTTCCTTTTCTTCTGAGTTTTGATAAGCACAGGCGTAACTCACTACTAATGATAAGATGGAAAAAACTGTATATACGAATACTGATGAAAAAAATGAAATGAAACACGTACGTAAAGAATGCAATCTTTAAGTTAAACAAATACTGCATAATTGAATTGATGACATGAGGATAAAATAAGCCACTTAGAGCTCCGCATTAAAGTGAAGATAAAAGGTAAGAAACATAGAGCGTCCTGTAGTTCTTTCGTCGGTGACTCAGTAGGGCATTCAGTAAACATCACAGACACTGAGGCATAACACAAGTACCTGAGGTGCTTGAAACGAAACATGACTCCAGAACATTGCACACTCAAGGTCCACCAACGCTCGATTATTATCAGTCTACATATTTGAGTACTTAAGAACAAAATCACATCCACATGCAGACCTGATGATGGTTTTTAGAAGCAGCGTACTGTAGAGCTGAGTGACCACCCTCATTGTGAGCATTGACGTCAACACCACGGCCCACCAGCAGCCTCACCACCTCCATGTGACCTGCACACGCTGCACACATCAGCGGTGTCCAGCCTGTCTCATCTGCCTGCAATGTAGTAGCGTCACATAACTTACTTACAAACTGTGATGTTGTGTGTATAAACTTGGATGCTTTAAAAACAATTTGTTTCAGAATTCAGACAAGCTCATTTCTTTTTCAGCTAAGATATGGTCTGATAAAAATGTAAAACAGACACAAAATTAGAGCAAGAAAATTCAAATTATTGAAGTGGCCATCAGCACCAGTTGAGGGCAACAATAAAGCAACCATGAAAAGAGAGAAATACACTCATCACAGCAGTAAACAGACAACTGCTCGTGTAAATTCATGCCAACTCCTGGAAGAAAGTTGTTTTACTGAGGGATCGCTGCCCACAAAGCACAATGATGGATCATCACAGTTCTAGCTCATACAGCACAATAAAAAAGAAGAAGAGGCTTAACTCAGTCCTCACATGATCAAGAACTATAGCTCACTAAGAACTATAGATTTCACAGTTTCCTCAACATATGTGTTTTAGTTTATGTGTGATATGACTTTGATTCTTTGTACCAAACCTTCATTTCTTCCTTATATTTTCAATCACATCATCTTCACAGTTTCTTGCCAAAGCTTGTTTGCCATGTCTTAGACTTGTTATTTTAAAGTATTTTAGGTCTACTCAGTAGGACACAATTCTGTGCCACAGTCTCTAACACTTTATTCAGTGAAAAACTGAGTCAAAAATTATTCAAGGAGCTTAAAAAGACAGTCACACAAAAATAGAATTAAATGTCACAGTAACAAACTGAGATTTCCAATGCCAAAAAAGTAATTAGACTAAGTAGAGGAATGTAGAAAATAAATAATACAATTAAATGCATAGCCAAGATTTCAAGGAGACATTAAAACTAGTAAGGCTTTGTGTAAGAAATAACATGAATTTTCATTTCATTATGCAAATCAATCTTTTTTCCTCCAATTAATAGTAGAGTTTGCAAATACTCTCAACTGTTAGTACCAGTGGTTGAACTGATCAATTCTTTTCTAAGATGCTGGTTTGTTTGATAGCAAACCTGCACTCTGATTCACACACTTTGCCATTCATGATGTCACTTGCATCAACTCCTCAAATCAGCAAAAAATTATCATTTGAAATGTTAGAATCACATCAACATTTTGCATATCAACAGTCCAGCAGATCAGTAATATTACTGTATCAGCCTTTAGAAAGACAGAGAACACAATCACTACAAATCCTACAGAAACCTTTCTATAGTTGCTTCAGTAACTAAGTAACCTACCAGCCTACAGGGTTCTATGGTTAATGTATTGAAAAATGAGTTCATTTCAATAGCAAATTAATTTTAAAAAGTTGAAAGTTCCTATTGCTTGAATTACAGACATTTGTCCAGTTATAGAATAATAGTAATTTTGAAAAATCTTAGGTTACATACAAATTAGTAACTACCAGATCAAGGAGAGCACCACGTTCCAAGAGTAGATCTACGAGGTCAACGTTGCCACCCACAGCTGCCCAGTGTAGCAGTGTCCGTCCACTCTACAATGTAACATCAAACAAAATAATGCATGAAGCACATTCATCATAATATTTTACAATGAAAGTGATGAAAAGAAGAGCTACACAATTACTAAAAAAAAACACATACTTTCAGGAATACATATAAAATTCTTTGATAAGCAAGCATACATAAGTCAACAGAGAAAATAATATACAACTATGTGTTTATTGTAGAATTGCTTGTAGTATTTTTCTATTCATACAAAATACTGTCATGTTAAAGTACCATGGATGCTAATATACACTTTAAATCAATTTTAGAAGCAAAATACATTTTTATCAAAACTATTTTCATAACAAATTAGAAACATTTTATTCAAAGACAGGTCTCACACATAAACATATGGGCATAAACATTAATGACAGTCTATTGAGATAATAATATGAAGCTTTTTATTCCTACTTTTTGGCAACATTTTGTTTCTGCATATTAAGCTTAGAGATCTGTGGTGATGACTGCACAATAACATTCCCCCACGTTCAGCTCGTGTCTAGTCTATACTTAAGTATCATAAATAATCTATGCAATGTTAAATATAGAAACTAATTAATGCAACCTACAATAAGTTATTAGGGAAATATTTTCCATAACGGAATAAGGTAAGTCAGTCTAGTTTCTATGGCTATGTTCTCATGTGCACATATTATATTGTGGCTAGATGTATCACATATCATTGAATATACAAATATTTTCACTTTTAAATTCTAAAAGAAAGATCAAATTCAATACACGTTCATAATATTACTTCCCCCCTTACTCCATTTTTAGACACTGCTATGATAAGTTTACCTTTTTAGTTACGGTAGTAATGCATTATTCTTGTCTCTGAACAAGGTAACGAACTTGTTCAGGCGTTGAATTAAAAGCGATAACTTACTTACATCATCTTTAGCCCTAATTAACGATTCATCATTCTGCAAAGCGTCATTGACCACTTCCAAACGTCCCTCGTGAGCAGCGTTATGATACTTGTACTCCTCCATTCTCAAAGAAAGCGAATTGCTGTCAATGACCAGCTGATTTAGATGTTCGCGGCGCTTCCACGACGTTCCGCTCTAGTGACTAGTAGAAGTAGCGACAAATCGCAGACCGAGAATGCGCATTTTAAAAAATGATGCAAAATAAATGTTTATTTAAGAAAACTTAGTGCCAAAATACTTTTATAGTATTAACTACCGGAATCAATGTTTATAAATAAAATTATCTGATATGCTACAATAAAAATCTAAAACATGTTGATCAATGTGTCACACAAATACTAACTGATGAAGGAAACGACCTTTAAAAATTTTTGCACTAAGATAATAATTTTTCGCTTAGTTGACCCGTTAAATATATCAATCAGAGTCAGTGCCAGGGTCGTCGAAAATAATTCCTCATAGGGCACCCTGGGTCATTCCATGCAAAAGAATCAGCCAAGTCAGGGCATTACTGGGAGAATCAGCTTGTCATAAACAAACCCTCGTGCTTGGCCGGTAGTCAAACTCGAATCTTGGTGACTGAATGTTCAACGTCAACATCTTTTACCATGCATGCTCTAAAGATAACGTATAAAGAACGTTATTTTTTCACTTCAGGTACCGACGCTGGGTTCCGGTGTCCAGTGTGCTGTGTGCGGACTGCGGACGCTTGGGTTGAGTGGCGTAGTCGCCGACGCACCCGCAGGACGAGAGGTCTACGAGAACATCCCTCATCATCGGAACCAACAGACAACCCGTAGAAAGTAAGTATTTCGTTCTATTTAATATTAGGAATATCACCAAGATGATTTGAACACAACGCTGTTGAATTTATATTATTTTCAGATTATAAATGCACTTCAGTTTACCCTGAGCTAATGATAGTATAGGTGCAAATCGTGAGCGGATTTTGTCAACCAAATCCACCATTGAGATCGCATGCTACTTTTATAGAATAAATACATTTAGGTTCAAGAGTAAGAAGTTAAGTTTATCTTAGGAGTATATTTTTTATACAATTTTAAGCATGGTAATGGTATTTTTGGTCAAAGGACTGTCTATGTCTTGAAAATGTGTGCCGCGGCCCACAGCTGGGTTGCGCGATCATTCAAAGGGGGTTGCGAAATGTAGGATCATACTTTTCTAATTTATGTAATAATGTCATTTTACTATAAAAGATATCTTTTTTGCCATAAATTATTAACAGTAGACCCGGTTTATTTAAAAGGATTAAATTTTTCTACCATATATATATAATAATAATCTTCATTTTGCTAAAGTTAAAGGGGTCGTACAAGAATAAAATCTTTTAACCTGTTACGCGGTATTTACATCATATGATGTTTGTACGAGTTGCATTGTACCGACAACTTACACCATATGATGTAGATGCGCGACGGTACCACAACGGCGTTAACATCATATGATGTTATAATGTTTATTAGTTCAATTAGTGTTGTTATTATTCTCATATTACAATTGTAATATGACATTAGTATTATTATTGTTGAATGAGCGGTGACCGTTAACAGGTTGAATGGGGTTACGGTGGATAAAAGTTTGAAGACCACTGGTTTAGAATACTTAGAATATAGTCCTGGCGATGACAACAAATAGATAGCCAGATCGCTGTGCTGATAACAGGTTTATGCAGGAAAAATTACTCCTTTGTCTCCTTTAATTACACTAGTTAGAGTACGTGAGGAAATGATTTAGCACTTCAACGATATACATGTAGATGTAGCTCTCGTGGTTTCAAAATTGACGGATTGAAAACACGCCTATAATGATGGATCATCTCCAGTACGGAGGCCCAACTGAGTTGTGTGAGAGTGTGCTCATCATAGACTCTGTGAGCAACAGATGAAGGAAGCCCTCTCGTCTCCTAGGGATGTCTATCCTGTACAATGCCAGGACAAATATCACTTGCGTTCATATCGCGTTCAGTTCGTAAAACGCTGGAAGAAATCGTTCAGAAACAAAAATAGGAAAAGACTGAAGTACAAGAAGCAACGTGTCATCGGAGATGGCACATTGCACCATTGTTTGTTACAAAAACACAATTCAACTTTGGTCATCACTATTCTCAATATATGAACATCGTAAAGTGTAATGACGTAATTGAACTTCAAAATTTAGATTTTTAAAAAATCTTGATGTATTTGGGGACGTTAAAAGATAAGCTTTATATATTTTAAGTATGGAAAATTTATCCTACTCATGCAAAAACATTATGCTTCTATTTGATGAAGTTGAAAAATAATTTTTCATGCATTAGGAGGATAGAGTATCTTATCTTCCAGGTAGCTGCAGGTTCAGACATTAGTTTGTTGCAGTATGTCTTTCATTCCAGTCAGACCTCTCTAACATTCACATCTAGTGTCTACATGAATAAATATGTCTCGAGTCATACTAGCTATACGTCATAAAACATAAATATTTCCTTATTTAACCATCCATGACTCTAGAAGGCATGGAATTCCGACTAAAACACCAAATGGCAAAAATTGCCTCATCATAGCAGATTGAGGCTTCGCTTGTATAGTTACAGCTTTATATGTCAGTAAATTCAAACTCACTGAGACGGACGTACTGGACTTCATGCGAATTCGGTCGTGAAAATCCTGTTGCGCTGAACGTTCTGAGGGGGAAAATCGTACGAGTATACATATGAGTGCCCTATGCTCCGACTCGTACTTGCCTGGTGGGTCAGGTTGTGTCGTTACAAGGCTCTTCTGCGAACTGCCGCTTTACCAGTCATACATCAGTACTCCAGACTTCTGTTGCTTTCCCTGGGGGTGAGTAATTAGTTACATGTTCACTAGAACACAAGCACTGCATAATTACTACTAAAAAAAGTTTTGTCATGTCTCCAGACAGCGCACCCTCTTTTCCAAAGGATCTCGAAGCAACTTTGAGTAATAATTCAACACTCATAATACACCACATCAGTTTCTGTTGACACCAAGAGGATGGTTAATTATAAGAATATTTTTTAGAGATTCAAGTTACGAATTTCCCACTTTCAACATTCTCAACCCCTTCTCAACCTTCTTTCCCACTCAAGATGCAAGATCAGCAGCAATTATGCGGGCGTCAGGACATTGCTTTGAGCTTTAAAGGATTTAAACTTTTCCAAAATTCGCTTTTAAATCGCTGTTGTCGCGGGCTTCGTCTTCAAATTCACCAGTAAACTACAGACAAGCAATTGTTCTCTTCGGTGCACGTAAAGATTGTGCATTGTGAGCCTGGACACTTACGAGCAAGCTTCCTTCATATCAGACTGAGTCAATGCTCGATCTAACTGATCGTTGAGTCTGATGAATATCACTCGTGGTATCTCTTAGAATATATACGTGCACATGCATGTGTGTATCTACTCTAAATGAGTCACTTGTTCATGCATTTAGTATTCGAATATACGAGAACTTTTCCATCACGGATTAACAGGCCGAATGGTCATCGTCGGTTTCTAGTTTCCAGCTACATATTTCTTACTATATATTTTGATTCACATATTGGCCTTCAATGAGCTGTGTGCCCTCAATATAGAGACTCCATTATCAGCTTAGGGTTGGTTGCTCCATGTGTACTTTTAAACCACCATTGGTATGAACGTCAGGAGCCATCTATGCTAAGTCTACGGTGTGTCCTGTTGTATGACTCCATAATCCTAATCCAGTGTGCATTTAAACATGATTTCTCTATAATTTTTTATATTTAACTGACAAATTATTCCATTAACCATAAAAGTAGAACTGACACTTTACGCACAGGAAGTGCGTGATGTTGTTTGCTGTTCCCCACGTATTGCCGCTGTGTCACCATCTCTATCACACATCACTGCACACCTTATCGTACAAGTGTACATAGTCTTATGTAGATAAGATTCGTGCATGATATGAAGATTGAGTGATGGGCTTAAAACCAGAACGTTCTACTCATCCAGCTTTTTACTAGAGTAGTCTCTGTCAGTGGTGGTCTAACCAACGCTTGTGTAGCTAACCTTAATTCAAATATTCCTGCTTTCCTCACAGAATGTACGTGAATCATATTTAAGAATGTAGAAGTAACTATATATTTCATTATCACGTAATCTTATCACTTATTAATTAATTAATTGCTAATAAATTCATAAATGTTGTATCACAGTGGCAGCTTCTCGTTAATAATATGTCGATTCTCGTAATGTCTATGTTTTTTTGAACATTTCTCCACAGTTTATTAATTTTCAATGATTAGGAGATGCATTGTTGATGAAGATATGCATTTTATTAACGTGTGCATATACTATGTCAAAGAATATAAACTTCAATGTAGACTAGAATAGAATAAGGCAATAGGAACGAGCCGTTTGGCCCATTCTTGGTTCAATACCGAAGTCCCATGCCGTGTAAACAAACTTTTCATTCAACCTTCATCTCAAAGTTACATAGCTATTATTAAGGTCAACTAGAAAACAGTGGGTGTTGCTTTGAGTATACTAACCATAAGACTTATGATCTTCTCGTTGTGGCTTGCACTTGTTGGTGCTGTTATTTCTATCCTCCATGTCACATCCTCCTCTTAATTCTCTCCAGTTAACCCAAGCTAATAATCCAAGTACTCCTCTTTCCCCCAGCTACATGACTGAACTATTTTTCATCGAGGTATTTATCAATGAGCTCGTCGAAATTACCACTGTTCTCATAGATGAAATTTCTGTGCTGGATTTTGTTCGTCATGCTTTTCATTTTTACGGCTGTCTTTGAATTTTTTGAGCTTGTTTTTCTTATGTTCTGAGTGGAGCTGGAGTGTCATTGAGTGGTCGTCCATCAGCTCTAGCGTGGGCCAGTTCAACATTTACCAATTTATTATTTTTTAAGATCTTTAGGTATATCTTCCAAAATCGAGCTACAGTAATCTAATTGTAATATTACTAGAGTTTGGATGGCCAAATAATTTAGTTTTTTTGTCAAGCACGTTCTTCATGCAATTGAAAAAGCAACGTGAAGGTAGGGGCACTACGCTGGTGTTGTCATCGGAATTTTAAGTGTTTTTACCTGCATCTTAAGACTAGTACTGATACTTGCAGTCGACAGGTTAGACTTCTCATTTGTTTTCTGCTAAACAGCTTTACTCTTATAGCATTGAGTGAAGTTCCTACGAAGTGCTACATAATACTTCAATATGACATGTGTGTGTTGTGTTTCGGGCTTGAGTTCCCATACGTCGAATGGATATTAACCTTTCATTCAAGCATGAGTTTTCATCAACACCATCTAAGTCATCTTCCAGTTATCTTCATTTACGCGGTCTATGTTCGGTGGAATTTGATTTCAATAATTCAAAAAAAGCGACATTTGCATTTGGAACAATTTTTGAAAAAAGTATACCGGCATCTCTAATTATCAATACATGAACGCGTAAATGAAGACAATACTGAACGGTGGATGTGAAAACAAAGTTTCAGTTGGAGCTCCGTGACTGCAACGGAATTCAATGGAAATTGAAGCTACGTACAATTGTGCATAAATTTTTCATGTAAAATTTCTTTTCTTTGTTGCTATAACAGTGTTGTGAATGAATTACACTATTATATACCCTACAATATTATACGGTTATCCCGGGTCTTAGCTGATCGTTTTTTCCAAATTCAATTTTTAATATTTATGTGTGAACAGTAGTGGAATAAACCATTTTTTCAGAAACAAAGCTATATTTTCACGATGTAATGTCGCAATATTCTATTACAGGTCAAGTCTCAAACGGAAACGACAGGCCCTGCTGCGTACAGGAAACGAACTTTCAAACATTTACGAAATTGAAAAACTGCAGTAATTTGTATACATTACACATAGTATGAGGTGAGTTTCCAGTCAGAATACAGTCTAGTATTCGGTATAATTCTCAATACGTGCATTGTATTCGCCAACCCACGTACATTCATTATACGTGAGTCACAACAGATGCAGCCCTTTGCTAGTCATTGCCTTGTTGGGCGTTGTTCACCACCCACAACTTAATATGCATTCATAAAGAATTTTGTTAAATTTCGGTGTCAGTAAGCTTTTGAACATGTTTTGTTGTTTCTAAGTTATGAAAATCACTGCGGATATTTCCACTAGTGATAGCAGGTTCTTTAGGCAGGATGTCCATTGTTGTTTGTGACGTAGTTTAAGGTCAACTGAAGTCTTCTAAAATTTACAAATGTGTAATCCATGCCTATAAAATTGTATTCTAACAGACAAAAAGAATTCATTAATAATTTTGAAATTAGTATGTATTTATTTGAAAGCAATGAATCCATTAATATTGTGTATCATGAAAATAATGTCAACATTATTAGAACACAACTCAGGAATTTTCCCGGAGGCCAAGAGTGAAGCAATCGGACGAAACACAGGGTGTTGTGTAAACTGCCAGGGCTGCTTGCTTTATTCGTGTTATATTTCATGTGTGCAAAATGTTTCATATTACTAAATACTTTGAGCATTTTTTTAGATTGAAAGTCAAGAAGTAATCTATTTAAAGTTCTGGTGCTGTGTTGGCTGGCAGCTGTTCGCTAATGGCTGTCTGATCCTTTTCCAGTTGAAAAACAACATCGAAATAATGTAAAATGATTTTTTTGATTGCGTGAAATTAGTGTTACGTGCTACTCATAAAAATTCTGAGCTTGTGAGTTTGCAGAAAGACTTAAAAAAAATTATTTGTGAGCTATCTAGTGTAATGCTGTCATTATTTGTAAAAATGGTTTTTAATAAAATATTCTTGAAGTATTTATAATTTTTCAAAGCTTGCACAGGTCATGTGCAGGGTTAATTGTATAAATTTTATACTTTTTCATAAGTAGTTGTTTTATTGGATAATTTTGTAAATTTGGGCATTCCAGAAGAGGTGAAGTATCTCTACACTATCTTGAATTTACATGAAAATTGTTTCTTAGGATGCTTTTGGTAATAAAAAATTTGTAAGCTACAGCTCTCTCTTATATTGTTAAATAATTATTGCTGTGTAAAATTCTGAGTGAAGATAAAAATGTCCCTTCACCTTAGCATTTTTGAGAGATCATAGCTTTCTTATTATATTAGTTAGAATGAAGTATTTTACATATTTTTTGCTGAATTAGCCAGGAAATCAGAGAATCTTTATAGATTTGCCCAAGTTTAGTAATTTAATTTGGAAAGGAAATCTTATAGATTATGTCTACCTCATCTAACCAAAAATATTCAAAAAATGAAAATTGACCATTTGACTATGGGCTAATGCACATTTTTGCTCTCAATAGGAAAAAAATTTCTTTAGTTGTGAAAGTATTGCATTTATGCCAATTTAGTTGCAGAGAAATAATACTTTAATTTTTAATTAATAGATTGAATTTCTGTATGCTCCAACATGGAAGTTTTGTGAATCACAATGATTGTCTCATTGGTATTAAATGGTATTTTGTTGTGTTGCTGTGGACTGCTAATGAGCCGAGTTGACCCACCATGTTGCATCTTAACCCTAATTTCCATTAGAGAAGAGTTAAGCTGGAAAATAGTAACTAAAATAAGTGTTAGGTACACATTTATTGTGTGTTTAATGTTGGTGATTCCTTTCATTTGTTTTGGTAGACATGATACAATACTGCTCATAGTGCACTGGAAATGAGGAATACTGATATTCACCTTTTGCTCTGTTCCAGCCTACTAGTGAGTAAAAACAATACCAATTTTTTCATTTGTGCTCAAAAACACAAAAAACATAAAGTTGGACTTGTTTGTGAAATGGGAAGCCCTTGTTCATCTGCCGCACACATTGCTGACATCAACTATCGGGAAAGGACTTGCAACAACTTGCCAAAGGACGAGCTGGGACGGTTGAAAGCTCGTGACCTTGCAGCTGAGGGCTTCTACAATGTTTTGGAAACTAACTCAGTGCAATGTTTCAGCTGTGGCCTGCCCATCCTTCCACATGAATTTGACAGCGTCCAGCAAGTGCGGGTGTACCATGCCAGAAAAACCCCAACTTGCAGTGAGGCTCAAAAGCATCTGTGTAGCAGTGGAGGCAGTAGCATGTCCTCTGGTGGTCCTGCCATGGCACACACTTTGAATGGTAGTCTTAAGCCTTCACAGATGGCAGCAGCAACTACTTCTGCTGGACCTTCATCTTCAAGCCTAGAGTGTGCCAATGTTCCATCATCCAGAGCTGTCCTCAAGTCACAGGGTAGGTTTGTGGAGTGCAAAGGCTTCCACTCTTTTGATTCTCTTAGATATGAGAGGGAAAGATTAGCCACATTCATTGACTGGCCAGTGGCATGGCTCAGCCCAGAGACTCTAGCCAAGGAAGGATTCTACTACCTGCGTGACAATGACTACTGCTCGTGCGTGTTCTGTCGGGGCATCGTGGGAGCGTGGGAGCCTGGTGATGTTCCCAGCCAGGAGCACCAGCGCCACTTCCCTAAATGTCCTTTTGTTAGAGGACATCCTGTGGGCAATGTGCCTCTAGCACAAGGAGACTTGCTAGCATCTCTGCCTGCAGAAGGACCAGTCATTGTTGGTAAGTGCTTTTCTACAAGAACTAGCATTACAGTTGTCAATATGAAGTGCTGATACATCAAGTTATTTGGTAGTAAATTACAAAGTAGCAAAATGCTACCGATGTTTGTTGTTGAAGTGGTGATCTTTAATTTTAAAATGTGCTTGTAACATGCATCCTTCATGGGCAGGAGGGAAGAATGGTGACTTGACTGGAGCTAACCAGTGTGACTGCAAGAGGATATTGCTTCCACTTCCCGTGAAGGAAAAGCCATCTCCACCACAATCTCCGAAACACAGCAACCCGTGCCCAAACGCACTCTGCGGGTTACCTGAGTACACAGGACCCAAGCGCAAGGAGTTCTCCACGCTTGACTCGCGGATCAGAAGCTTCAAGAATTGGCCTAAGGGTGTCAAACAGCAGCCTGTTGAGCTTGCACAGGCTGGCTTCTTTTATTGTGGTAAGATCTTTGAGCTGAGGATTGTCATGCATGAACTTTACTATCAATGCATGGTGTGTTTTAAATCAACTTCAGTGATGTCATCAAAATCATTTGCTGGAGATTATATTGGATAGGATGTTAGGGTTGTTTGTGCTTTGGTGGTTAATGTTGCAGTCTCCCAACTGAGCAACTAATACTTGCATTTCTGGTTGTTTAAATGCTACATCTAATGCAACTTTGGCATTAGCAAAATGTGTGTATCTTTTTAGAATTTTTTTTTCATGTTTCAATCTTTGAATAATTATATGAAATTGTCTTCTCAACCCCTTAAATGATGATGGGCATATTGACCATTCTTTGCATTCATATAAGCTTTCGCTTCATGTTCCATTTTAAGCACTGATTTAAACACCATTTTTCTGATTTGATTGTTATAATATTTTGTGTTGATGTTAAGAATTGGACTAGCTGTGTTACAAGAGGTGTGTCACGTGTGCAGGTCTGAGTGATCACGTGCGCTGCTATCACTGTGGCCAGGGCCTGCGTAACTGGGAGGCTGCAGATGAGCCCTGGGTGGAACACGCTCGCTGGTACCCCAAGTGTCACTTTGTTCTCCTGAGCAAGGGTGTTGAGTTCATTGATCAGGTCTGCATCACTAGATGTGTAAGACAATGCAGCACCTGTCTCTTGATCAGGTCTGCATCACTAGATGTGTAAGATAATGCAGCACCTGTCTCTTGATCAGGTCTGCATCACTAGATGTGTAAGACAATGCAGCACCTGTCTCTTGATCAGGTCTGCATCACTAGATGTGTAAGAGTTGTGACAGCATGCAAGTCTTCCTAATGAATTGGTCATGTCCAAATGGATGATGCATGGTGACGTGTGAGAACTGTTGAGGAGCTCCACACACGTATTGGCCTAAATATTAACTTCTTTAAAGATGTAGTAATCTTGTCAGCATGTTTGATTTGGACTCCAAGTATTCATGGATTACATTTACATGGCATGAGATGCTTTAGGTGAAGAGAAAGGCCCTGGTTTGCCTAGGCTCAGTTCAGTGTAAATTGAAATGTTTGTTGACTTCACAGGAGCGTTATTTGTTACACAGAATTTTCTCCGTAGCAAAATAAAAAAGTATTATTCACAAGTTATGCATCGTTAGAGTAGGAGGGAAACTCAAGCACCTGTTCTGTGTGTTGTGAGCTCAAATGCACTCAACATTAAACCAAGGATTGGCCTTCAGAAATGAGGTATGCTTTTTCTGAGTCCCTCTGTATGTGTGCTCCATAGATGTGCTATTTACTGTAAACTTATTACTATCAGGTCGCGCTCTGTGTTGTGCCCTCTCTAGATGATTATCCTTGCCCTCACAGCCTGAGTCAGTGCATTAAATAGTGCATTATTTCTACTTACCACATTCCTGGCTGCGTTAATTGGAGGAAACTTTACTATCAATTTGATATGTATGAGTAAGTCTCTGCGTGCATGTGGAATCATCCAATAACTATAGTACGGTCATGTCTATTCTTAAATTTAATATAAAAGTGTACAGATGTCGATGAGTAACTTCTAACTAATCATGAAGCCCTGGTTTTCATTGTAGTTTTTTTGTTGCAGGTTCGGCGTGAAAATCCTCCATATTATGTGACGGACTCAAGCAAGGTTAGTAGTGAGAGAGGCAGTGGTAGCGGGCTACGGGGTGCCAGTGTAGGAGCTGCTACTCCTTATGTGTCTCACAGTTACACGGCTGACATCCAGTCTAACTATCGTGTGCGTGTTACTGACAGTCAACTCAGTGTCCTCATGGAGCTAGACATCCAGAAAGCTGTCCTAGAGATGGGCTTTAAGCTGCCAGCTGTCAGAAAAGCACTGAGGCAGAAGATCGAAGAAACGGGTGTGCCGTTCTTCAACCTAGAGACATGCATCGAGAGAGTTCTTGCGTGCTCGGAAGAGAACGGTTCAGCTGATGATGAAGCTCAAAGACAACAAGAGGCTAAGATGGCTGCATATCAGAGAGAGAGAGAAGATAGAATACATCAAAGTCATGAGGAAAGCTTATTGAGAGAATCCAACATGAGCCCTGCTACCACCGCTGCTTCTGCAACAGCTTTAAGTCAGCCCTCTTCTGGAGAAGACGTAGTCAACACCCAGCGTCTTGAAAGCTCTGCATCGTCCTTAGCTCCAGCATCCTCATCATCTCCATCTCGAGGTTCTCGGACACCAATCATCACAAGTCCTGTGATGCCTCCACGCCGCTTTCAAGTCACGTCAGACACTCCTCCAGCTGTCACATCCACTACACAAGAAGCTTCTATCCCAGTGCCTCTTGCTAGCTCCATTGTCAACACTTCAGGTACTGATGAGTCATTGAACAGCTCAACTGAGCTGGCTACTTCTGAGAACGATTTCGATGGACAGGAGCCAATGGACTCGGAGGATATCATTGAGTATCCACGAAGTTCTAGTGAAGAGAACAGCAGCTACAGTAGTAATGCAGGTCTTAATGACAACGCTCCTGTCAATGAAACCTTCAATGACACCTCTACTCCACGTGCTTCACCAACTCCTAGAGAATCTTACGACGACCACTTTGGCCCAGCTTTTATTGGGAGCTCGCCTGATGATCTTACAGTGACCCCACTTCTAATAGTGTCTTCAGCGTCACCTGCCCTTTCATCTTCCCCAACCTTTTCAATGCCTGGGTCTACATCATTCTCCTCCTCCTCTTCTTCATCTTCGACGGTGTCAGCAACTGCGGATCCAATCAGTCTAGAGATGCTCCGACAAGTGGACCGCGTCATCACACATGCAGAAGCCACGCAGAAGAGAGTGTGCAGGAATCTCTCTAGCTGCTCCACCATTAGCATCGCCAGCTGCAAGTCGTCCGTGGGCAGCCTGGATGGTGGTGACCATGTTGCTGCTATGGAAACTAGCAGTTCTTCTGATGGAGAAGCCACTCTCACTGTAGAAGAACAGCTTACTGAGGCTGAGAAAAAAGGTGAGTTTGTAAAACCTGGAGGCTTTGAATTTTTAATTATGACAATCGTCTTGTACTTCCTTGAGCCGAACAATTGTAGAATTTTCTAACCTACATCTAAGTTTAGAGTTTAAGGGCTGTCTATAAAACCGTACAGTTTAAGGCAGTCTGTATCACATACTCGTACGTTTAGGTCAGAGTAGCTTCCTTCTGTTTATATTTGCTCTGATGCAAAACCTTCAAGTTCTTAACCTGTTTCAAATATTTGCTACTCAACTGAGTAGTCAAGAATCTACAAAAGAGAAAGCTAACAGCTGTTAATACAATTTTTATGGGCTGAAATTTTTTTATGTTTCTATAAGTTAATTCAAGGATGAGTTATGATGCCGGAATGTCATATAATTCTTTCATTAGTATTTCTAAGAGATCTACTCATGCATTCGCTTAATGTGTCTTGACTACCTCGTCTCTGAACAGTGTGCTGTGTCTGACCTTGCTACTGTCATCACTTCTGCTCCTTTGCTTGTAATTGTCCCTGTAATGAACGAGTGTTAGGTTACTTCACTTTTGAACATTTTTTCATTTGCTTTTTCTTATGTCTGGACATTTTCTCCGTGCGAAACATTTTGAATCAGTGCTTCGTGCTGTCATGGCGGGAAGGCACACTTCAGTGGCATTCATTTCTGATTAAACAAGGGAGGCGATGATGCTCCTCGGCTTCTCATATTGTCTAACCCAGGGGTCAGCAAAGTGGTCGATATCGACCCCTGGGGGTCGAGGACAGAACTCAAGACCTTGGATGCAAATACATTTTTTGTAGAAAAATATTGAATTTGGTCAAATTTCAATCTACAAAATAAAAATGGAAAACTTCAATATAAATATGTTGTAAATCAAATTAAATGTTAAGAGTGAACAATTGCTTACAATGCAGTAACCGTAGTCGAGACAGCGTGCGCTAGTGACAGCTACTCAAAGCCTTACCTCTAGCGCAGTATGTGTGTATGTCTGGCGTGTGCAGACGACGCATACACAAAACATGCACAGCACAGAGAACCGAGTACACTCTCACTCTTTCCACTCGATACTTTTACAGGATACTTGTATCAATTTTTAGTAATTATTAACGATGTTACATTTTATTGTTTTTCTGTGCTCACTGGGTCGATACGATGAAATAGCATGAAGGGGGTCGATGTAAATACAAATATCCTATGAAGGGGTCGACGGGTAAAAAAGTTTGCCGACCCCTGGTCTAACCCAAACATTCAGTTCCTGAGTTGTCTCTGCCGTATCAAATTTGAAGAACTTTTTTTGTGACTCGTGCCTGCAGTAGAGCAGACAACCTCTAACCCTCGCTCCTTTTCGCGCATGTACTTCTCATATTTAATATTTTATTTTTGTGACATACCGTATTTGACGGCATTAAAGACGCGATGACGAACACGGCATGTCAGTTGAAGTACTGAACGTAAGCTGGGTTAGTGAGGGATTAGCTTAGGTTTACGGGAGGTCTCACACTTCACCTACGATGATAAGACGCACGGCAATTTATTTGCGACAGAATTTTGGAAAAAAGTGCGTCAAATACGGTAACTCGCCCGTTTTCTGAAGATGTACAATTTCATTCATATTGATTGACGTGTCATGACTCAAACTTAGCACTTAATTAATAATGAAACAAATGAAATGCGATTAAATAGTTGTAGCTTAATCATTAAAAGTTTAGATTTGTTCTCAACGAGGGAATTTACAATTTTCGATCAATTTTTTACTCTATCGGTGCCTGAAGATAAGGAAACTGTGCCTCTTCCTCGTATTACAGCTCTGTCTTGCAAGGAAACAACACATAAGAGGTGCAACCTCGCGAAGTTCTTAGCATTTGTTTTGGTTATGCGGTATGCTGAGACAGTGTTGTGTTGGATCCTGTTCGCTGAAGTGCGTTCCCACGGCCACGAGTTGTCAACCACAGCGAGTTGTGTCTCATTGCATTTTACCTCCTCATTCTTAAGTCAATATCATGTACAAATCTATTTCCTCAAAATTGAGTTCAGAGTCATCAAAATGCAGGTTAAATTTCTCTAAATGATTATAAATAGCGAGCAAGTAAATAATTTACACAAATGATTTTAATGCATGGTAGCTGATTATGATAATAATCAACAGTTTTTGATAATTGATGAATTTTTTTTGTGTTGAGATAAATTTGATTTTCATTTTGAGTAACAGGACCTGGAAATGGCCTAGGCTTGTTCATGCATCGTCCTACTGACCCACATGAGTTTGCCCTTGTGATCACATCAAGTCGCATTCATGTTCTGACTTGCAACATTGTTTACAGTTCACAGCCTGCGGAACCAAGTGGACCGTCTACGCGAGATGCGCATGTGCAAGATCTGCATGGACGCTGAGTTGAGCGTCGTATTGTTACCGTGTGCTCACATGGCCACCTGCAGTGACTGTACCCTAGCACTCTCCACCTGCCCCATCTGCAGGTCTGTCATCAGGCATGTCATCAGGCCCAATGTTGTCGCTTGAGTGTAGCTTCAGTCAGTAGACAAGCTCATCTCAGATGCAAACCAAGTTGTACTTTCAAGTTATTGAAAGTCTCTGCACAACTGGACGAGCGTCATTGTGTGATATAAGAAACTCGAACGAAGTTCTAGTGGTATAAATTGACGAATGTTGCTTCTTAAGAGGTTCCTTTGTACCTCAATTCGTCTCGCGAAACCGAACGGTCACTCACAAACAGGACTCCAGTACACGCGACCTAGTAGCAATGTGAATTTTATCGTCCTACCAGAAAGTAGCTGGTGTTAGGCGTGAACGATGTAAAAAGACTTCGTTATATATTAAAATTATTACCTGATCTTTAACGTTGTTGAATGTGTCGTCTTAGAAATGTGCTGACACAACCTTTGTAAAGTTGCAACTAAAGTTCACTGACTTCTCATGAGCAGCATCATCAACATCGCAGAAAAAGCCACTCTCAGCTTAAATAGACTCTACTTATGAAGGAATTGATAGCGAAAAACAGAATTAGTAAAGGATGTTTAACCTGAAAGCGGTTTCCAACGCATAACTATTTTTTTAGTTTCCATCTTGTGAGATTGCAATTAGAGCCCACGTGATGTCGAACTCAATAATGTGTCTCTGTTGAGATCTCGAGTGGAGTTGCTGAGAGTTCCACAGCCAACGCTTGACATCACGTTCATCAAACGCACCAAATGATATGGCGCCACTCGAATATTTTGAATGGAAACATTTCAGATTTCACAATTGAAATGGTTTCCATTAATATATATTAGCGTCCTTGTTTGGAATGGCGTTGATTGCGCATTTGTGTATGAAATAACTTTGAGTAAATACCTCCTTGTCTTTCTGTTTGCTATTAAGGTTTTTTATCCCTAATTCAGAGGACTAGCTGTACAGAGCTAGAACACCTGAGACTTTATTATTATTATTATTATTATTATTATTATTATTCACAAATGTCGTTATCGTCGGCATGTCATTATCAGTTGGTGTAATTGAGAAACCTTCGGAAAATTAATTATCATTCTATCATCTTCCTGATAGTTTCCTTTTCTGCCGCTTTGATGTTCTAATATCCAAATTATCACTGAAAGATTGCAAAATATTTCTGCGTTAGTTTTTTTGAAAGCAGGTACGGTAGGAGGGTCTTGCTTCGTTGTGTTAGGTTACTCTCTGGATTATTGAATGGTCTCACAGTGGAGCAGTTCTCTACTGTCCGTGCCATCAATTACTTGAAAGTCTTGTTTTATTGTGCTTCAGCCTGTACGCTGTCTTAGTCTTTAGAATATGAAGCTTCTATCCTAAATTGGAGTAGACGAAAGTCAAACTTGTAGTACACCGGAAATGGAACACGCATACATTTGGACTCAACCATACATCTAGAAGTTCACATGTGAATTATCTAAATCAGTACGTCATAGTTGTCAGTGTTTGTTATTTGCATAAACCTTCTTGGTGCATCTCATCGTTGCGATAATTCATTGAGTGATCACATGTTTTTGTACTGAGTGTCATTTGCAACGTTTTGATTGCGAGGTTTTCTCGAAGGCAAACACTCACTCCGTAACACACACACACCAAAGTTTTCCTCACTCTGAGAACGGTTCACATTGAGGTACTTGTGTTCAATGAATGTAAACTATTTTGCTTAATAACTTGCTGCCTTCTAATATTTAATTTTGTAACATAAGCGACTGTTGGTAGTGAATTTATTGCGCTGGTCAGTGAGACTTCGCTCACTCTGCTTCAGAAATGAGTTGCTCTGTTTGGGCTGTGAAGGAGGAAATAAAGTTGGTAGCGAGGAGTGATGTAAGTAGTGTGGGGACAAGCCTTAGATGAGCTCAACCTTTGAAATGTCCTCTCTTTCAAATGGGAGTCCTAAATAAAGTCTTATATGAAGGATTATTCTGTGACCGAATGCAGCACATAGCGATTTTAGAGTGTATTGGCGAAACTCTTGAGCCTTCAAGTAAATATTAGGGCAATCAGAACAGAAATTTAGTGACAGCCAATTGAAAAAGTCCGCTGTAATTTACAGGGTTTAAGGTAGTGATGTAAAAATGTCACAAATTGATGATACTTTAGCTGTGTGTATGTAAATATTGTATGTACTTGTTGTTGCTTTGTCGTTATGTACAGTTATTGTGGGAGGGTGAGTGATGGCAGTGCTCACAGTCAGAGTAAGAAGTCGTCTTGAAGTGTCACATTTCAATGAGGAGCTTCAATACAGACATTGAAATTTTTATCGTATCATCATAGTGCTGGAAGTTAGGCTGTACCTCCATGTTACTCTGTTATCCGTTCATGTCCTCAGTACTCTATTTCATGTACAACACTGATCGTGCTCAGATTAATTTGATCGGAGTATTTGTATATCACATGTCATTATTATTGCTTATATTAAGTATTTTGGTTCATTTTTCTTGTGAGTGATGGATAAAGAAGTAACATTCGCAATTTATCTCATTGAGCAGTTCCGTCATGATCTGATTTATCTCTCTTGTCTTTCTGTGGTTGCCTAGTTATTTCAAACACATGCTACTAAATTAGTCAACTCTTCTCCAAATGCGAGATGAAACAATGAACCAGTCTGATGATGCGCCTTGACACTCCGTTTTCTAATTATGAACTATGACAAAACAGTCACTTCCTTTCGATATGTTCGGGGATGGGAGTTTTCTTGTACAGACTTTACTACTGGAAGTGATGGTTTCCGTGCTGCACAGTGAGTGACAGTGAACAAAATAAGAGTGTGGCCAGAATAATATTAACCATCAATGTAGGTTTTTCAGCGACCTCTGTCACCAGCTTCGCGTTTTTTACGATGAATTTTGCGTTAGTTTGAGACGGTGTTGAATTTTGGAGTGTCACTTGTTCGTGGTGGCCAAGTGACCTACCCTAGCCCCTCCCCTACTCTGAGCTGTGAAGCTTGTCAGGTCCAGTGTTGATGTGCCCTCGTGGTACCCTGTATGTAGTCGTATTACGTGCTCGTCGTTATACTCTTGACGATATTTGTGCACTTGAATTTATATATTATTTCATCCTGTGGTTATGGCTATATCATGTTTTTAAATTTATTATGTAACATTTCCTGGTCTTTTTGTCTTTATTAGTAGGGTACAATTTAGTGTTTTAACCTGTACTAACTCTAATCTATCAAACTAGATGAGCTCAACCCTAGTTTTTCAATTTATGGCTGTCTTCGTACGATCATGTTCTGTTTTCATTTAATACCATCGATTTTATTTTTGTGTGCGATTTTTTTATTTAAAGCCACGTTGCTGAACGTAATGATCCACCTCCTTAACATTATGCACATTTAACTAATTATTCTGGGACTAGGGTAACTAATTGAGTAACAAACTGCCGACGCCTGAACGTGTTACTTGTTTTTTTATTTCAAACTTATATTACTACTATTACTACTATTACTATTACTACCACTGCTTGTGCTATCATATTCAAGTGTGGTATGGCTCGTTCTAAAGTGTATGTCCTGAATATTGTATACAACATACAAGTGTTGTTTGACATGCCCTGTGTGCTAAACAGAGTACACGTCATCATGGTAGGATCATGGAGTACACCAGCAGTTGTCTTGGAATACGAGCCATGCTGTGAGCTGTATTAATGTCTTGCTTTTTGCACAATTTCACTATGAAAAGAGCAAAGAAAGCCGTTTGTAAAATGAACGTTTCAACTGTAAAGAGCGTGTTCAACATCTGAAAACATCAAATACGTTTTAAGTATTCGTTAAACTAAATAAGGAAACATTTTAGCACATAAAAGAATAAAGCTATTTACAGAGGGTTATCCCATTGCGTAACATTCAAAACAAGTTTGTTTCGTGAAATGAATAAAGATACCAAAATGCGTACATCTAAAGCACCGGATGCAGTAGCGATTACTTTAAAACCTTCTAATTTAACAGGAAGGTCGCATTTGTTTGCGTACAGCAGAGTGAGAATGAATAGAAAGGGATGGTTAGTATAAAAACACCTTCCAGCTCTACCATACGAACAGCGAGTGTTGCAGTCCTAGCACACACTTATTCAGACACACAATGTGCGTGAGAAGTGGTTGTCGTGCTTTGTTTGTTAGTTGTAAGATTGTAAGATGAGAGGCAAAACGCTCCCTGTACATGGCAAGTAAAGGATTTCGTAGCGGCTGGTTAACTGCGGTAACTCGTACGAATTTCAGTGACTCAAGTGATTTAAAATTTGACCTTAGAATTAAAGACCAAGAACGCTTTACGATAGTAACACTTATTTTAAGATTACAAATAAAGGTTTTGATATTCTACTCACCTTGCTTCACTTCAGAGCTAATATAGTGGTCCTTATTTTATAAATATAATTGCTTATTTATAATATGATCACTAATGGTAAATTAGGCGCATGCATTACACGGTCTCTAATCAGGCTTTATTTCGTGATATAGACGGTAAGAAATTAATTCATTTCTTTTGTGGGTGTACTGTTTATATTTGTTCCGTGTATCATTGTTTTTCTTTCCATTTGTTCATATAACGGCATTCTCACCAGAGTCACTTCCTTACACGAGCTCTTCTGTTTCATTTAGTTGCACTTCGTTGACTAGGGCATGACTACTCCGAGTGTCATGCACTTTTAATTAACCCTTTAACGACCAAGTTATATTTTGACTAAACGAAATACTTTGTAAATTGCCTCTCATCTTGATTCGTTTTTATGTAATTCGAAAATGAATGGATTCTAATAGATTTGAGGGAGTCCAGTGATCCATAAGAGGGTTGAATATTGCTAGACGTGACAATGAAGCATCAGCTCGTAGACCTTTGTGTCTTGCTTCTTCCTTGCTGTCTTGGTGGTGGTGGTGGTGGTGGTGTCACCAACCCCACTCGTCCAAACTAAGATTGTTTTAACACTTGCATGTGTTCTTGATCACAATTAAAGAGCAAATAGTCCTAAATTCGGTGAGTTGAACTGCAGTTCATGTGTAAAAATAGTAGATTAAATTTACATAATTTTTGAACTAGTTGCTTTCTGTGAGTGAATGTGGTTTCTTATTTTGTTATTGTGGGTCATTTAATTTCTTTTTGGCTTGGTGATAATGTTTAAGAGTAGAGCGAGGCAGTTGCCCTCACATGTGCCCCGTGAGGCACACTTGTGCTGCAGTCAACATCTCTGTCTGCCTCTTCTTTATTATTGGTATCCTCGAAGCCATTAGCAATAGTTCCATTATTTATTGTAATAAGGCTTAGTTTCCGCAACAAGGAACAACTATTTTTTTAGTGTGAACAGGACACACAAAATTTGATATCCCAGAGGACCGAACTATAAGTAAAATTTGTGAGCAGTATCTTGATACAGTTATCCGTTGTCTGTCTGTAGCAAGCCTCGAGGAAATGAAATCTGTAACCTGTGTGCGTAAACTAAAGCTTTATTTAGTTCTAAAGAGCACCAGTCAAGTTGAATTGTATTGCGTTATTATTGACTATGATTTGTGTGCTTGCATAAATAAAGTTTTGAATTTGTTTATTTATATCATGTTCTACAGATGTTTACTGTAATTCTGATTTGTGGTATCCGGCAAGGGGAGCTTGAAACTGGTTAGTTGATGTACTATTGAGGCATTATTTTAGCTAAACAGAGATACTAGTACGATCTATCGTCTTGTAACCATTCACTATCCTTGAAATTGATCGTACCCTCAACAAATGCAAGAAAACCGCAGTTGGTCCGACGATATTTGGTATAAAAAGCGAAACAAATTGCACTCCACAGCCGTACGCAAATTCGTTTTCATCTCTTAACAAGATGTGGAAGTCCCATGCCTACCCAACACACTGCTGCACTGCAACTGTTCTCGCTTCTGTGAAGCCTCATAGACCTCCAACCCTCATGGGTAGCTTTCCTCCCATAGCCCTGACAAGCTGTGCTCGAAAATTACTCGAGAAAATTGTGACCATTCAACTGATCAGATGGTTGGAGGCTGCAGGAGTTCTAAACTCTGCCCAGTTCAGTTACCGAGAACTCAAACGGACCACAGATGCCCTCCTGCGCTTGCAGAGCCATCTGGTTTATGATGGCGCGGTTCGTGACCAGAAATTGTGTGTTTTCTTTGACCTAGTTAAAGCCTATGACACTCTCCCAGTACTTTTCAGAATTCTCCGACCTGGCGTACACATAAATACCTTTTGCTTCGGGTGTCTGCTGACAAAAAATCAATGCCGGCCGATATAGTGAGAGAGAACGCGCTAACTCAGTTAAGATCTACACGGATGGTTCATAGACGGGAGACGTGGTATGTGCTGCGGTGTCCGAGTAATTGATAAGAGCTGAGAGACTGATACTCTAGACCTCAGTTTTCACCGCGGAGCTGCATGTGATCATGGAGGCTCTTCAGCTGATTGAAGAGTATGCGTATCATAATTTTACTACTATATAGACTCGAAGAGCGTCATAGATGCCACTCAGGTATATGATAGTATCCATCCTCTCATGGATTAAGTCGCCACGATGCTGATGCAGCCAGCGTGTTGAGCTGTGATGAGTACCCGGTCATGTGAGGATAACAGGCAATGAAATAGCTGATCTTAGGCGAAGCAAGTTGCAGAGACCAATGAGGAAACATTGAATCTGATGGTACTATTTCGGGAGCATCCCTTTCGATATCATCGGCACCTCCCTCAACCATAGAGTTAACAGCTCGCAAAGTCAAGCCTAAAAGAACAATGCTTGTCCTGGAGTATATTAGCAGTAAATCCCTGGGGTCCTGTATTCTGGATGTTTCGCTCTAAGAGGAAATTGCGTGACAAATCAGTAAAGGTGAATGATAATTTGCACAATATTTCGTTCTGTCTGATAATTATTTTGTTAAAGGGTCAAGTTCACTTGCAGTGTTAACAGAAATAGCGTACGAGGAGTTAACCGCTACCAACTGCAGTTCATTGGACATTTTACAATGTACAAGAAGTTCCAGTTATTCTCAGTATCTGACGCAACTCTCGTGCCGTTAGTTTCAATACAAACTCAGCATTTAAGTAAAATTAGAAGTGCTTAACGCATTCATTACGGTACGACCCACCGGTGGGTCACTCAGGTTTGGTCCTGTGATTTTTTCATAGCTTTCTAGTCACTGTACGTACAAAGTAAAGATTTGCACCGGCTAGGCAACCGCAATGAATGTGTAAGCAGCTTGAAGCTTAAAAGCGAAAAAAGTGATGGATGTGATTAGAATCTTCAATTTGCATGAAGAAAGTATATATGATAAGTTAGTACAGTAGTTATGTGTCATATCCCTTACTCCTTGTTTTTATTTTCATACCTCTTATATTGTAGTCTCTCCTTGAAAAAATCAAGTTTTTCAGTAAGAAAACGAGCGTAATTGTCTCATGCTCTCATACTCTACGCAAGGGAATTAAAATGCATTGTTTTAGATACAGGAAAATACTATAATGTGCTTCAAAGGTAAAGAGCTTACGTTCTACAACATGCTGGTCGTTATTTATCTTTAAGCAGCGCAGGCTCATGAGTAGGTTTGGTGGAAGTACAACACTACTTATTATTACTCATTCATATCTATAACATTTAGTAAAATGAGTCTCTTTTACACTAGTTTCAGACACGTGAATTATATAATCTTTAAGTTTAATACTTGTAGCCATCTCAGAACTTCTTATAAAATAAAAATCCAGGTGAGTATTTCACTTGACAGTTCCAGCGCCGTAGTCAGTTTTCGCCTAGTGTACTGTTGCACATGAACGAAGTAAGTAGAAAAAAACGTGGTTAAAGTGTTGACCTTGTCACAGTGTTGACCTTGTAGTGCATTGGTAAGGGTGATTTTCTGTTTTATATTCGATATGTTGTGCTTTAAAAATTGTGTACCAGATTTTTAAATGTGATAAATGTCGAATTAGAAGGTTTTCTTGCTCTCAGCTATCCTACTTAGATCATAGCTTTTTCGGTACGTAGATAATTTAAAGAATTCAAACATGACGTCTCTGCATTCTCCAAAACTAAGTTCTGTAGCTGTAAGTGAATTAAACTAAGTTCTGTAGCTGTAAGTGAATTAAACTAAGTTCTGTAGCTGTAAGTGAATTAAACTAAGTTCTGTAGCTGTAAGTGAATTTTAGCTTTTGATTTTTGCATTTTCTCTCCATTATTGAGATCATGTTGTGAAAAAATGGCGTTTAACCCCTGTTGTTCAAATACTTCAAGCAAGAATAAACACAAAGAAGAATATTCGTAACTTTTGTTCTGAATGACTCCCATCGAAAAGTTCGCTTTGTAATCGGGAAGTAAAATGTTATTGTTCAAACCGTTAGTAAGTAAACGCTCGTGTATGAAATATTATCAAGCCATGTATCCTTTATATGTTTGTTCAGTTTAACACAATATTAAATCAATTACTATAAATAATCTTGAGTACGCACTAACATCAACTATGAGCTGTCAATGATGCAGCAACCCTACACTCATGCCACACGCTGCATGTCAGCCCGACCACCTGCAGTGTTACTACGATGTACTGTAACTCATTTCATTGTTGCTATTTTACGCTGAGTCCAGGAAAATGTCTCTGCATATTTAAACGAATTATTACTTCTGGTCGCATTTCAAAATGGAAAAATGTAATTTAGCTGTTAGCTAACCTGTTCTTATGGTTATGATAACAATTGAGGTTATCATTATTATGGTTCTGTTGAATTCATGACAATAAACTTGAGGGAATTGGCATGTAACGTATTAAGAATTTTGGCTCTCGTAGGAGAGAGGAAATAGGACTGCCAGCTTCCCGGAGTGGAGGGTGGGATGCTGCTTGGTATAGATAACGTTCCTAGTCGCGTTAGCAGATGTAGTGAAAGAAAGGTAAATAAATGCAAGTCTAAGTTTAATAACTAAATATATGGCAGACTATATCAAATATATTGTAGATTCCGTTGTTACGAAGGACTGACAGTCGTAGAGTCCTGACATTATGATTGATGAAGTCAATAGAATTTTAAGTATCTATCCTATGACACACCGAGCAAAACAAGGCTTGCAAAGCACACTTAAAATGTTAAACACGCTTAAACCATTAGTTTTCCAGATGTTAAGACACGCTTAAACCATTAGTTTCTCAGGTGTTAATTTAAGGTGTAGGTGTGGCAGTTCTTGTATTGCCGCCCATCAGTCTGTACAAATTGCCTGCATTAGAATAGAGTAAAGCAATAGAGAACCAGTATTAAGTAACTAGGCTCAGATTCGTGCTGAAGACACGCAAATGTATTCCAAGAGCTGGACGGAATAGCTGGCGTTGAAATAAACCTGTAATTCCACTATACAATACACAGTTTGTTGCTTGCTTGCTTGGTCTCGTTCTTGAGGATTTAGATAGGAGGAAATTCGGTAGGGTATACATGTACTGTAAGCATTGTATTGTGGATACCAAAGGCACATCCTTCAATGTGGAAACTCCTTCGCAAATCCCGTGTCTACTAGCAAATCAAACAAAAACAATCTTTATTTCCAATCAAGTACACAGTACATAGACATTTTAGTACATTGGTTTTTAAATTCTTAAGGTTAACATTCTTAGAGTAGGGATGATGGTGAGCTCCATGCGACGATCCTGGGATGTGTCCATGGGGGATGAGTTGAGGTCTTACCGATAAGTGCGAGCTCACGGCGTGAAACGAGAAATAGCTCGTATTCATTGCCGGGTTTCGAACCCGCACGTAGTCTTTCATGAAACAATTTAGTAAAAAAAAAACATGAATTTCTCGTGTGGGTCTGCTAGTGTAATTCACATGCAAGGGCTCTCTGTCACATTCACTGAGAACATGAGTATGAGTGACCGCTACCCATGCAGGGCTGCTGGAGTGGCTGCCTTGGTTTGTTGTGATGCGTAGTAAGCAACGTGTCTGGTAGGTGGTGCTGCTGGTACAATTTTTAAACGCCCTGCAAAACACCTTTATGTTGCGCTTAGGTTCACGTTGAACTTCCTTGCATTTAATGATATAGAAATATACGTTGATAAGTGATTCATTGAATTTCATTAACTTTAGGGTATATATTAATAAGCAACGAACGTTACTTGTAGTTCTCTTCTCAGCCAACAGATGGCGCTAGAAGTCTAACGAAAAACTCTGATTCTCTTTTTATTTTTGTGCTAAGGTGGTAATTAATGATAAAATCAACTTATTCTATTAAAAATCGATGAAATATTGAGATACTTAGCTCATGTTCTAAGAATTTCTTTATAATTTATTATAAAGTTTATTGAAAATTTCTTTCTTTATTTCTTCATTATATTATTATATATATTTATATTATCTCCACATTTATATTATTTTTTATTCTTTATCAATTATGTCTCTCTTACGAGAGTAACTTGCCCCTGCGGACTACAGAATATTACGCTTGGTAAGTACTGTTGTGCTAGTCATTGGTATCAATTAACATCAAGCTCCTGCTTATTAAACAAGCATCTAATGATACATTGAATACATTTTTTACACAATCTTGAATTCACGAAGTTTCACTTAGTTTAAGTCGTTTATTTTACTAGTTTTTATGAACTTATATCGCAGATTTTGTACCCAACTCTATCATGTGATGTGAACACTAACGTAGAGCTGTCCATCAGCATTCAAATATACAACATAAGCATGATATGTCACTCGCGCCGCAGGTATAGAAAAATATAAATTTGTTGGTTTTGGAAAACGTTCACGAAAAGTTATGCTGTGTGCTTGGAGCGTTTTCTCGCTGTTCATAAACTTTATAAACATGGTACTGAATATAGCATTTGCTTTAGCTATTTGGAGACTATGTTTAAGCTCACATTATCAATAGTTGTTCTGTCAGCAAATGCTCATTTCCTGGCTATTTTAGAGTTAATACAGCTATGGTGGTTTCCACTGATCACAGCCTGTTTAGAGGGGGGGTGAGGGGGACTGAGAGGGTGATGTACGGGGGAAATTTCCAGGAGGCCAAGGAGGGTGAATGAGAATGGGTTCCGGGGGTGAGGGTGTATTGGGGGACAGTAGCATTGGACGAGTGTTGCCAAACCTGCTGTAAAGAATTCTTTAAAACTGGGTTAACTTTTTAGTTTGCAAATCACAAAAAAACGCGAAGAATCTCATGCAGTCTTTTATTTTTGTGCGTCATTTTAGTGATATCTAATGAAGACCATGCGTGTGAAAAGCACAATCATAATGTTACTGATGTTACGGAAATATTTTCTGTATTTACACAGAAAAAGAGCATAGTTGGCACTCTGCTGGAGTGCGTCAGAAGAGGAGGGAAGGTGTGGTGAGGCGGGAGTGGAGGGAAGGTGAGGTGAGGCGGGAGTGGAGGGAAGGTGTGGTGGGGCGGGAGTGGAGGGAACGTGAGGTGAGGCGGGAGTGGAGGGAAGGTGTGGTGAGGCGGGAGTGGAGGAAACGTGTGGAGGGGCGGGAGTGGAGGGAACCATTGATGATGCAACATTCCGGATCAAACCGACTATTTACTGAAAGCAGTCTTCTGCTATTATTGGTGTATTTATCTCTGGTTTGAATAGATAACTTCTAGCATGGCACGTACTACATAAACATAGCAATTTCTTGAAGGGTTGTCCATGTATGAGTGCGTGAGTTAGTGACTACACTGTACTCAGGTTGCCTGCGCAACACTACACTGAGTACACTGTGACTGACATCATCATTTAGTAGCAAGTCTGCGTCGCAGTATTCCATTAAAATGCCTCAAAATCGAATTAAGTGTGATGTAGAGCGCTGGTATCATATTTCCGTTGGAAGAAGAACTAATTCATTTTTTGCGAGTACGGTGGCTGTCTTTGACAGAGGAATATGAAGGTGACCATGATATTGCGTAGTCCTACTATCGCCAATCAGTAGTCTGAGCATTAATGCTTGATGAACACAGTTTGTGTAGGTAACATGACAGCGATGATGTTTGCGTGCCATTACTTATTTCGACTTTGAGGATATTACCATGAATTATGTTTCCCTCATGAGTCAACAGATTGCGATTAAGCTACGTGTATGTACGTAGGTTACATTGACCTGGACTGTAACGAGTTCATGAAAGCAGCTTGTGGTGGTGACTTAGTTGAGGTGACAGCTTCATTACTTGCACACGCCGTCTGTATTTCAGATGACGTTAACAGCTCCTTGTTGCAATCAGTCCTTTACAATAAATCATTCAAGATTTCATATTTTTAGTAGAAGAAATGCTTCAAAGTTTCAGTGGACGTTATCACTCGTAGCACAGCTACCAAGCTTTCATATCGCAACATTAATAAGTTTATTGATTACTTTGAGGCGTCAGAAAATTGTTGATTGAGTCGCTCGAGACCTGATAAGATAAGGGAGATATGTGGTGAGTTAGCCCGCCACTCCATCGTTCTATTGTGAGATAACATGTTGATGAATCAGTGTTACAACGGAAGTGTCTGTTACGAACAATACATGTATGTATACTTGAGTAGCGTTATGATACGAGTTTGGAAGGGGCATGACTGTGATGTCATTCAGGGAGACATGAATTCATACGAAATTTATAGACATTAAGAATAGGAAGGATGCATCTAATGCATTTATTTATATTGTGTCGAAATAGTGATTATAAATTCATTTGCTTTCTTCAAAATTATGTTATTAGAAAATAATGTTTTTTTAAACTGTGACGCAGGTGATGTTCTGTGCACTACTGAGTATAAAATTATTATTAAATGATTTAAAATGCAAACACTACTTCACAGAGTGTGCTTGCATGCTTTCAATATTCTTTTTAGCTCTTAACCTGCGATTTCCATGGGCAGCTGGCGAAAGTTAAACGCTTAAGTGTTGGAAATAGTGGATGAGAAACTTTGTTCTAGTTATATTAACGCGGCGTGAATTAATTAAGGCAAGGAAATACAGGACTGGCTTCCAGGTGTTCATAATAAGAAGTGTTGTGATAAAACACAAGACTGGCTGTACTTAACCCATTAATGCCGACTGGCATGTCAGCGTGACACATCCAAAAAGTTGTATAATTTCAATATGATATCGGAAAAGAGCATAGTAGGATGTTGAAACATGGTCACAATATGTACAGTACTCACCTCGTTGCGGTTGCATTCTATTTTAAATAAGAACCTTGACCTCATTGTAATTATATAACGTTTTTGACACGACATCCTGACTGGCCAGTTAGCATGACTGAGTTCTGTCACACAGAATCAGAGCTGTCATCGTAATTACAAGGAACTCTAAGCTTGCTCTTCGCTTAACTCAAATTGCTTGCTTCTTTTTCAGGTGATGAAAATGTCTTGCACGCATGAAACTCTCAGTTTTAGTCATTTATTTCTGTTCTTATTCTCTCAAATATGCTTTTCACTCCTTAAATACGTAGTTGACGGTTTCTTAAGTAAGTTGTTGATTGAAAGCTGGACAATTCGATGCTCCTCATTACTGGCGCTAAATTGCCTACGTTCATCAGGAATAGCATAGACCAGACGACGCTACGTAACAAGAAGTTTGCTGTTTCCTGCAGTGTTCCTCGCATGTGTACAACACAACACAACGGCGACCTGAAGTCCATTATGTGAGTAACTTCTGTGTTTGTCCGTTTCTTTCTCTTGCTTTAGCATTCATTACCCATCTCTCTTCTGATTACCTAATCCACTACCTTGCTCCACCGCTGTGTTGGTTGGTTGTCCGGCGCATCACTTACCTATTTTTAGTTTTATGAGCAGACAATAAGCGTATGTGTGTGTGTGTGTGCGTGTGTGTGTGTGGATATGTGTTGGTGTGCGTGTTTGTGCACACGGTAACCCTCACTAGAACTTGCTGCCAACTGCGTGGCTGCTCACAGACACAGAGGCTGTTGTACCTGCTCTTATCAATGCAAAATGGAATTTTAACAACCTTCAGTGTCCTTTGAACTTAATAAATTGCTTACAACATTTCTTAAATTATCGCAACACTAACTGATTGCTCCAGTCGAAATGAAGTGAAAAAATGGGATTTTGGAGAAGAATTTGCTTTTCGACAAGAGATGAAAAATATCGATGTAAATCAATTTTCTGTGAAGACTTGGGTGGTTTGGTTGCCTTTTATCGCTTGTAATTTTATTTGTAAGTTTTTCTCTATGACTCTTGCCCTTGTTTTCCATCTGTGCCCTCCTTTACAACTTGCCTCTTTGTTGATGTTCTATTGATCGCTCATATAGAGATCTGGTTCATGATCTAGGGATCACTCATAAATATCTTATTCTTCAATGTTTCGTGCTGGTTTTCTTTCAGATTCTAGTCCTGCAATTGAGTAAACCATTGTTTAATGTATACAGTCTTCTGAAAAGAGCATCTGACAAAAATATTTTTGTCAGTAGTACACTCTGAATCATAATGTCACGCGTCGCCAAGTCCATGCTTTTCTCTGGAGACTTTCTTACTGATGTGTGCAATTTATTCTTCATTTATTCCATGTTTTTATAAATTATAATAAAATTTAATTTAAATATTGAAATCGTTCGAATAATTTGGTGAAGCAAAGTAAATAATTCAGTTATGCAGTATTCCTGCGACGAAATTTTCGAGAGTGTATAAAAACAATAAGTTTTTATTGTGTAATATTAACCAGGGTTACACACACAAAATATATTTATTTGCTTAATAAATAATATATGTATACACGATGGTTTGTAAATATTAGTTTTGACTGATTGATGATCTGTTCCAGAAGTTTGTGAAAGAATATTGCTAATGCATTGTGTGTGGTCAGTGATTCCTATTTTAATTGTGCGATTTTTTGTGTTACTCAATGTATTTGTGACGTGAGATCAAATATTGAGATAGAGAATTTAGTGCCACAACTACACATTATTGTGCCATTCGATGGAGTTTCTTGTGTCTTTCCTACCTAACTTTTTGAGCAAGCAGTCGTCGCTTTCTCGTGTTGTGTCCACGGTTGTGACTTTCTCTTGTTTTTGCGACATTTTCTTGCGTCTCCTTTCTATTTTGTCTTGTTGCCTCTGCAGCTCGTGCACTGCACCGTCGCGCGCTGACCCTCCCTTTTGTCTCCTGCCTTTCCCTCAAATCAACGAGTCCTGGCAGTGCTGCAGAGATCACCATGTACGGCCATCACAAAACCCTCATTCAATTACACAATGAATGGAAGATTCGTGGCGCTTTTGGGGGCGGGGCGTTGAGTTGTAAACACCGCTGGCGTGAGGTTCCCAACTAACTACTTCCGCAGCATCCTGCAATCACGGCGCGCTACACCTCACTAAATTGTCCGAAACCGTTCACATGATAATGTGTATTCAGTTTTATCAATATTCATCTGACTAACAATGATTTTTCAAGTTTTGTAGTACCAACAAGGGTCTGTTGTTGTGTGTTAGCATGTCTTGGAAATGTAAGAAAGTCTCCAAGATCTTGCGTGAAAGTTTACTCGACCTAAAAATCCCGGATGTTGCGCATATCCCTCGCTTCAGTTCGATGAGCTCCGCCATTGTTTATTATTTCAATTTAGGTTTCTTCGTGCCATTTTTCTTCTCTTCCACCTCCTTTTCCTCTATTCTCCCTGCAGTCTGCAACTCTCTCTTTCCTCGAGCTGACTTTCACCGTCATAAAAGTACTATGTATGTCCTCCTTCAATCTGCTTTCAGAACTGACAGGCAGAATTTTTTACATCAGATCAAACTGGATGTAGCTGCTGAAGGAAGGGTGTGCAGCGTGTGGGTGTAGCTGCTGAAGGAAGGGTGTGCAGCGTGTGGGTATAGCTGCTGAAGGAAGGGTGTGCTGCGTGTGGGTGTAGCTGCTGAAGGAAGGGTGTGCTGCGTGTGGGTGTAGCTGCTGAAGGAAGGGTGTGCTGCGTGTGGGTGTAGCTGCTGAAGGAAGGGTGTGTAGCGTGTGGGTGTAGCTGCTGAAGGAAAGGAAGGAGGTGTTGCAGGGAGGTAGGGTGTACACACTAAAGGGAGTGAGGATATAAGTAACTGCTGAAGTTATTTTATAAGAACAGATAAAAGAATTTAAATTCTCGATGTGGATATGTAAACTTAACGCTGAGATATTTCGATTAGAATAGAATGCAATTCGTCAAGATATACCTGTGATTTCTATGCCTGCCGTAGTTTCTGTGAGCACACTTGATACCGTGTTATCACCTTCCTCTGATTTCTCTTCAAACCTCAATTAATTTTCTGTACACGTAGCTGAACATGAACTGTTTATTGAACTATGTCGATTAAATCTTGTCCAACTTTACAATTCAGCAGTTTTCATTGATTTTTAATACAGCGAGTCACTTTTTCACCACTTGCTTGATTCCAGGTTTAATTTCAACCGTTTTCTCAATTAACAATTAAATATGAGGTCACAATATGAATCTCTTGTACGTAATGTACTGCGTACACCAGCACGTGTCCAGTGCGTGTAAGGATTTTTGAGGTGAATGAGCGGTCTGTTGAGCTGTGTCACATCAGTGGAGTGAGTGCATGTGTAGCTCAAGCGACCGCCTCATTGTGGGTGGTTGCTGGCATGCTAGAGCTAGGAGAGTCAGGTGCTACAGCTGCATCACACACAGCAAACTACCACGTCCCAAATCTTCGGTTACAGTATTGTTTGTGCCTCTTTCTGCGTAGTGCAGAACTCGTAACTGGTTTCATTTGGTCAACCATGCACAACACACAAGATTTCTGAACGCATGTATTTATTCTTGAAAAAACTTACTACCTTATATTCAAACACACGAGATTTTGAATGGATTGAACCGTCATATGTTGCATTTATTGAACTTCCACATTTTTAACCTATTGTAAAATATCCCATTGACTTTTGTTGTACACGCTTGACAACGTATGTTCATTAAACAGACTCATCAGTTAACATCTAAGTGTATTATATTTTTACGGTAACGTAGAATTCTGCTTGATATTTCATGAACAGCAGCTATCGAATTCGAATGCCAAGTAATGCTTATGATGCGTTAACGGCTTCCACTTTTTGTGTTATCATCTTCAGGATCTTGTACAGCTTGGCTAGAGATTTTTCTCGTTGTAATGACAAAGGACGCTTCCGTAGTAGAGGTGCTATGGGAGAGTCGCTCCTCCGTCGCAATAAAAAAGTGTTCAGTGAGACAGAAATAGAGGCACCGGCGTCACGTGGCCCGCAGCAATGAGGACAGGCGAGGGCTGCTATGTGCACGGCCACGTAACTTCCGATTACCGTAGTGATCATTAAACGAATTTAGCAGCAAATTACTTCTCGCAGTTACTTGTGAAATTCATTTTAAGAATATAGAGGACGATGAGGTGAAAAACTTAGTTAAAGTTTCATTTGTTAGGATTTGCGGGAATAGAATACATCAAGATATTATATAGGAGTATTAACTAACGTTCATGTACTGATGTTAAATATTGATACCACCTGTAAATCAATATGTATTTATTCCAGCAGTGACTAACAGCTATTTTAGTGAAGAAGTGAACTATCGAATCTGCAAAAGGAGAACGAGTCCTACATCAGATTAAGAAATTTCTATTGTAAACTTGTGCTTGTTATCGAATGCAACTAAAGAACGTTGGTGCAACTCATGAAGTGCTCGGCAGTGTATGTGAGTTAAGGAAAGATATATCTATATAAGTACTATTTTAGAAATCAGATGTTGTCAGTCAATGTGTGTGTCATGGAAGTTCAGCGAGACTACACGCTGCTGACAGCCTATACTTGACGCGAAAAAATGCTTATTCGAGATTAGATGAGCGTTTCTCAAGCTTTGATGGCACATGGGTAACCCTCTCCGACCCCATTCGTTTACACTCGTGGTTCACTCCCCTTCAATAAATTAGGAATTTGCAGTTTCTCGGCATTCGCTGCTAGGCCCCCCAGCCGAAGACCTGTGTCGCTCTTGCGGACCCCGGCCCCCCGGTTGAGAATATGGTCATAATATTTCAGTATACAAATACGCAAACGAATTTTTGCTCCTATATCATTCATAACATCGGTGCTGAGTTATTTTATACCCATTACCAGATGTTCAGTGAATTGAATTCACTTTAGAGATGAGACTCTGGTATTAAAGTAGTCTCGTGTATGAACTAATATGCAGTTTATTTCAAGCGCATTTACGTTTAAGTCAACGAGAATGACTTCATCCAGGCTTTTATTATGACGCCATAGTTATCCACAATCTGGGGACTTACGGTCGTGTGCGTTCATTTGTGTTTCAGCTCTTATTGTTTGTGTAGTGTCCAACAGATGTACGATATCTATTGGTGAGGAATTTAATTTATTTCTCACGCTCGTCTCTTGCCTTTATATTTATTTATTCAGTTTTTTTGGACGGGATGTGCGAAGCAGGAAGCTGAAGAGTTTAAGGATGTACTGGTTAGTTCCGGCGACACAAGCGCTTCAAATTTGAGTAAATTCTTAGTTTTGTTACTGATCAAAGATTATTATGACTATTCATTTGGTACACAACTGTACGGTTATCACGCTGTACAATAGTTTGGACTATTTGTGGTTTCAGCCCAGAAGTCAAAGCTGAATACGATTGTTGAGTGAGAGATGTTATGCAGTATTGCTCCGCATCTAACGTTATTTTATTGAACCGCTTCAAAAATACATACAAAACGCCGTCACGCACATCACACACGGCAGTTCTTCTATTATGTGCTCTCAAGATATCTTCTGTTTTGCCTTGTGAACTTAATGCAAATTCTTATTTAGCAGTCAGAAGTGCACCAGCTCTGACACAGTAGCATATTTGGGCTTTTCTTCATCAAGGAATGCCATTTTTGACCAAAAATTACTCCAAGAAAAGCTAGAACATTGTTGAAGTTTTGCTGTGACCGTGTGAGCACTCAACTGGAGCATGGACGTCAAATTATTAAAGCAGCGTTAGTCTAAAATCTAAATGATAACATAACATTTCTGGAAATGTGCAAGCTGTTTCATTTGCAAAATAAATAATAAGTCATGAATTAATACAATGATTATGTATTGTGTTGAACCTTGCTCGTTGTTTGAAAACTTTTCATTCTCTGCATTATGTAGTTCGTGGTTGCGTGGTATTCTGTGAATGTTTATGAAGTAAGGCAAGCAGTTCACGCCCCCATACTCTACGCAGTGAAATTAGCGCGCATCATCACGTGTTCAGTACGAGCTGTGGTGAACTTGTACACCTGAACTGAACACTTGTTCATCAGAGTTCCTGACGCGGTGCAGCTCAAAGAAAATTTAAAGCCCCTTGCAAGTAAATAATATTCCGTGTAAGAATCCTTGTCTTCATGGCAAGGAGGATTGATGCTTCTTTACCTTGTGCTTATTGGCGAAAATTGCAGGCGGGGTCGAATACATTTTCGAAGATATTCTGACAAGAATTTTTGTTAATTTTGTGTCGTGAGTTTTGTACGCTGAGTTCACTGAGGAACTGTTCGCTTGTCAGCTAATTACTTCAGAGAATTTATGTGCTATATGGACGCAACATAATCAAGTATCTGAGTTCGATTCGTTTTAAATTTTTAGTTGCGTATTTCTGACTAATTTACGTGAAATTTTAGTTCATTCTACAGTTGATGACGGAACAATAAAGTGTCTTATCTTCTGTAGGTTTAAGGCGATGAAAATAAACACTTATGCTTACTTGACTGCTATAGTCTAGCCGCTGTACTGTTAGTACATCATGTGGGCCAGACGTTCACACGTGTGTTGCGTGTAAGAAGAAGAGGTGGTTGGGAAGGTCGGAACGGAAGAGCAGCAGGAAACGGAAACAGGATACGCTGTCCGGCTGCTGTTCATGCTCCGACTTGTAGGATTTTGAACTAATTTTTTATACCCGAGTTAGAACAAAGGCATGGGTGATGCTTGGTGTGTTGCTGATGCCTTTTTCAAGGAGAAACTCATTCTTTTTCAAGTAAACGAATATTTATTGTGGAGTGTAACATTTCGTACATTGTATACATGTGACTCATGATAAATGTTATATATTTAGACGATACTAAGAACTGCTAGTTGTTAGTTTTTCATTATCTAAGGTAAATTTTCTCTATCTCTTTCTCATTTTACTAATGAATTCAATAAATATACATATTCACAAAACTAACATCACATTACGTTTTTAACTTCATTTTAAGTGACTGCCATGCTTATGACTTGTTGATTCTTAATTAAATAGTAAGATGTGTGTGACCAGCGCCCGCTGTCTACTCGTACTACTCACAACTAACTACCGTTGTTTCACAGCACTCAGCAGAAGTAGCGCGACTGTGACGTCATCAATGGCGCCAGTCCTACTGGGCGTGCTATTGGCTGGCTGCCCTAGAGCGAGCTGAGTTGAGGAGGTGAAACTGGGGGGAGTTGATCGAGAGAATAGGGAGGTGACCGTGGTGGAGGACTGGAGGCAAGTTGGGTGGCTGAATGCTTGGTGGGTTGAGGGCTATGAGGAGTGGAGGAGGCCTCAGAAATGGGCGGGATGGTGGTCTGCGAATCTTAAATGAATAGCTACAGAGGGTAAAAACGCGTTGGTAGAAAGGAATTGTTTGCATTTTTGTATGGAGCCACGGTAGTTACTTTGCTGAACATCTAGTGACGTGGGCGATTCCTTGAGCATCTTCGTCCTGAAGTGTCTGTGTTGCTATACGTGGGACATACACGCGTACCAGCGAGCCAGACGAAAATCAATGTTGTATATTTAGAAACTTGGCCAGGCTGTGGAGACGCCTCTCTCTCTCACACAGTACCCTCCTCACACCATCGTTCTCCAATCCGAAATCGCAAGCTATTGCAAGAATTTTCAATGTTTGCCTCTTCTCTCTGGGATATTACTTCTCGCTAATATTTCCCTCGGCTCATCAATTATTTACACACGAATTTGCGATACAATCACGATCCTCAGGTCTACTGCGAGACATTGCGAAGGGGAATCCTCTGTGATTTTGATTAATAATAATAATAACAATAATAACATTTAGAGAGAAAGAGCATTTTCCTTCTCGTAGAATTCATCGGAATGTCATTGAGAAGACTGTACAAGTAGTTAGAACACAATGTGATATTCTTCCTCAGACAATTGTAGGACCTAATGATCCACAGAGCAGCACTGGTATTATAGATACTGAGTTTCTTGATGGGCACTCGCTTTTCAATCCTAACTCGAATACATGAACCATGGAGACTCGTCTTTGTTTCGAAAGCTAAGGTGACGACGCACTTGTAAAATTAATATTTCAGTGTGATATAGCAGGTCATGTAATTAGTAATGAAGACAAGCAGTAAAATTAGTAATAAATACACGCAAGCCTCAAAATGAAGAGGTGCGACTGGCAAGCCACCACAGACTGACTTGACAGTCTGGCACAGCCACGTGCCTCTTAACGCACTCATTCTTGTTTATTCCTGGTCAGCATTGTCCCTGAGTCGCAGCTATTGATTTATTGACCAGTCTTGCTCATTTCTTGAATTTTTTGTATCATTCTTACGAGGAAGGGAGAGTTACTCCATTGAGTGCAAGGATACAGCGAAGTCTACTAGTTACATGAACAGGTCAATGATAAGCCACCTTATCTATGAGTACTACTGAAAAGTGCCTCAGCTTATCTCGCTACGTGTACACACGCGTTTTGTTGTCACAATAGATGCAGCACTCGATAATACGATCAAAATAATGCATGTCTTCCTCTCACAAGTTTCTCGTGGAAATGTTAAGATGAACACTAACATGAAACATGACGTCCACCTGCCCACAGCTCCTGGTTGTCTTGATGGTACTGTGCTTCATAAGTGAGTCACTAGAATGATTTTTCTACATCTTCTGCATGCGTAAAAACTGAGCTCTGACTATGCTAACTCATGAGTACTAACAAAGCCGTATAAATGTTCTTATTATCTTCTTTTGATATAGCGTGGCAGTGTATCAGTGATACAGACTATTATCATCCCTATAACGATGAAGTTCGCTTCTGACTGATCGAAATATTGCCTGAATAATAGCATTTTTATTCGTTTTTTAAGTAATTTCATGCAACTGTTGAATTAAACCTTTAGAATATGGGACTAAAGTGGATTATTTCTAAGGTGCTTCAGGAAGATCAGTACGTAGGGTTAAGATGAGCTTTAGTGAGGCTTTAGAGAGGTGCTCGCCCATGCAGGGGAGATAAGCAGGCCCTCTGACCTGAAAGAGACTGAGGTAAAGAGACCAATATGCTGGACTAAACCAGTGCTTTGCTTGCGTGAGTGTTATGACTCATGTTTGCTCCTCCCTTCTTCTCTGATGACACGGTGCTAGTGCACACGTACAGTGCCTATTCATTATTATTGTTTCAGCTGTGGCACACACAACTGGGATATCGATTAGTAAATTTTGAAGCACGAAGGTGATTTGCTGTAACTTTCTCCGCTTGTAACATGACGCGTGTTACAGTTTGTGCAGGTGCCACTCGGTAATTGCAACATGATGTTTGTTACTCTCTGCACTTGTAACAATTTATGTGTTCTTTAACAAGACTGCAACTCTCACAGATTGTGTGAACAGAACCTTCTTGCCAGCACCCTACAGTGATTGTGGTTGCTGGTCAACTGGATTCAGGAAAGAACCTCGTTTGGAGGATTCGTCCTTGCGTTCAGTTTACAAATTCGCATGCAGACTTGCAGCAGCAGCGCTTGCACGGAACTCGCGTTCTCTAACAACTGTTCGTCCTACATACATACTCGAGACTTATCTATCCTTATTCTATTTTATTTTGTAGTACATGAGCCGCTTCTTTGTGCTTCATTGTCTCCCCTCATTCTCTTATCGACCTGCTGTCCAAAGTACTCTCCCTCCGCCCTCGAAATGCTACGATAATCGATACTGGGATTTGAACGAACTCCCTGCCCCCACATTACTCCTCTCTTTGCTTCTTTCATTGTGAAGAACTGGAGCCCATGTTGCGTGTGTGTGTATGAAAACATACGTAAATAACTTGATGAGTTATGAAGTATAGCAAGCAGTCTTCGTGGTACGACTGGAAACACGTCACGACAGTACAGCTGTCTGTACAGCTGTAGACAGCTGTCTGCACAGCTGTAGACAGCTGTCTGCACAGCTGTACAGACAGCGCTGCTTGTGTGAGTTACCTCACTTGTGCATGATTTCATGAGTACACAAACTCACACATGTGTACACACGCAACGATGATAGTGCTTCAATGATGAGGCAAGTTTGTACTGAAATAAAGTTTTCTTGATGTGTGCATCTGTCGTCGACACTTTTAGAGTTTCTTGTAAGACGTTGTGTGCGACAGTAATGAACTTGGTCAGTCAGAAGTTCCATTACGTTATAAAAAACCGCGCTACTAAGTTCTTTGACGTTTTCTCTCAATGGGAAGCCAGTGGAGCTGTTTTAGATGACAAGAATATCACACGGCCAAATTATGAAAATGTCATTGAGATTCCCGGCAGAGAATGACATTTTCAAAATTTGTCCGTGTGATATTCTTGTCATCTAAAACAGCTCCACTGGCCTCCCATCGAGAGAGAACGTCAAAGAACTTAGTTTAGCATAAACTAAATAGTTTATGCTAAATTCTGAAAGTGAATTAGTCGTGTTATTAAAACTCAATATGTAATTCATTTTATCTCTGAGAAAAAGTATCTTAGTTAAAAGTAAATGTAGTGAAAAATTCTCATAGAACTTCAGTAGAGGTTCCTGAAAACGACATTTTTTTTAGCAAATTTAGGATGCATTTCTAAAAAAACTATGAGGAATGCAGCTGTACTCCTGTTAGCGCATGCAATGCTCTAACACTGACGCTAGAGCAACCAGCACACACACCTGGTTATCAGTTAGGCCATCTGTTCTGAAGCAGCAGAGCTGGCAGATCTGCCTCGTATTTCAATCAGAGATCATTGCTTAAACAACTTAATTTTTAGTGCATGTACTAGTGAACAGACAATACATGGCAACACGAGCAGATGAAAGTTTAGTGGCAACTGACCTCATCTCAAAGCTATGAGCATTTCAACTTCCTTGATCGCTTGAAAAGTTAAAGCATTTCATTTGTTGCTGAGAAATAATATTTTCAAAACAATGAAATATTTGGAAAAATGAAACAATAATATTACAGTGAAAGGAAATGAGACATTACATAGCGGAACTCACCGTGGAGATCTAACAAAAATAACACGGACCTTGTCATGTATGAACGCCACATGCACTAGTTCCGTCGCACAGCAGACTTTGTTTTGATACTCAGACGTGACCGTGTGCTTGCGTGTAGGTGGATGCGCCTTGTTCACAGCTCTGCTCCACAACTATCCATTTGTTGGAAATTTTGCAATGGAGCCATGTGTGTGTGTGTGTGTTTACATGAGTGGGCAATTGACCCACTTAATTACGCTCCTGCATCTGCCACTCTTCGAGGTAAGTTTAGAGTGGTGTTGTTGGTTGTAGAAGTTAGCCAACACCATGCAGAAGTTAGCCAATAATTACCTCTCGATTTCAAGTTTTATGTATTATAGAAATTGAAAAATCAGCATAATAATTTTAAATTTCATCATTATAATTGGGATGATTAATATTACATCTACCTGTTCCTAGAAATAGATTACGACGTGTTGACAATATAGCAGGTGCAGTCTGGGAAAAGGTTGGTTTATGCACCAAAGTGGTTTCAGCTGCTTTTTAGCGTACATTTCGTTATTCTCTCTCTGAATAATTTGAACCCCAACGCTAAGGACTCAGCAAAACTTAGTACGGATATCAGTACCAATGTTACAAGTTCTCTTTTCGAAAAATTATGCTTTGATTTTATGCGGTTGATATTGTACCGCGGGTCGGTAACTATGATACCGCTTTCAAGTTAGGATGGAGCATGTAATGAAGTTGATGTCTGCCGTATGAAACTCGCATGGGTGATGCACGAGATGCTTAGTAGCAGAATATATGAAGTTAAAGTAGTAAAGTGGGAGTAGGAGAGGTCTAAGTAAGACTTAAAGATGACAGGCTACATTGTTAGAATACAGAGGATGTTCCTTGTGGTGTTCAATGCGAGCATTCACTGGACATCTGCTCACGAATACGCCGACCTTGACAAACAAGTGCCTCTGTTTTCTGATGAACTCTGCACCTGCAGCAGAATGCAATAATTTCTTAGTATGATTCAGTGTTGAGATTTTTTCAGTTTGTCCTGACCAGTTTTCTGAAGGAAGGTATGCTTTACGTTCTGTAAGGTATCAGCCATCTTGTTTTCAGCAATATTTTAGTACAATTTTTCACATCCATTATGCAGAAATGAGACTAACTGAACGGTATTAATTCAGTCATCGATTATCCGAATAGAAGAAATAAAAATTGTCGGTTTTATGCAAAATATGTCAAAGATAGTGAAAGCTCATTCTGTTGATCTCGTAACTGCATTCATTATCCTACTCGTTATCAATTTGATTAATGTACGTATCTATTGGTGCCAGTCTGTCGGTGGGCGCCAGTAGGGAAGATAGGAGATGTCATGCCACAAGCCAGGGGAGGGAAGGATAAAGGGGGAAACAGAGAAGGAAAGGTGGGGAATACGAGGGAAGTGGAAGTAGGAAGATGTGTGTGGTGAATGTGATGTAAGTGATGAGCCTGTCATGGTGAGAGTGAGCACATCATCACACAGTTTGTTTTTTGCTCTGCCAGTGTAACTTAGGGAAGTATCTATTCTCAATGTTTCTTTACGAAAGTGTTTTGGTGGAATATTATTAATGTTAACAGCCACGGTTCATTAGTTTGAAGTGTCGGTTAAACAGATGACATTCTGACATACTTTATTATCATTACGAACGCATATTCAGCAAATATTTGTAGGGGAAAATTGATTTAAGATAGCCAAATGTTCAGTGATTGTTGACGGTACCGCAAAGATGTCAGTAGTTGACCGCAAAGAGTTGTAGCAATAATTAGTACCTTGGAATAAACTACTGGTCTACGATTTCTTGTGTGTTAATTGAAGAGTTAGTAATGTTTCTGAAGATTTGAAATACCTTCTCTGATGTCTACGAGTGTTGATTTTGCGATGTTATTGAACAAAATATCACAAGTGAAATGGTAACCATAATTTTTGTGTTGTCTTTATGATTCTCGTGTCATATTCTTGAAGCAGTTAGGAATCAGGTTTTGCTTGCCTGTGCAGGGCCGAGAATCTTCCAATTTTTCCGTGACTTGCAGAAAAAAGGGCGCTTTATTTTTTGGCGCCTGTTTAATATATTGTTCTATATATATATGCGTGTTATATATATATTTCTCGACCATCCAATAATTTTCATGTCTATTTTTCAAATACGTGTCAAGTTTTTGAAGCTTATTAGCTGAAAATTTAGTGTCGTCTCATCAATTAGCAAAAGCGGTTAGTAACTTAGTGTTCAGTTCACACATTTATTCGTTATTTTTATCGAGATGTTGATGGCATTTCTATATTGCTATAGTGGCTAGAGCATTGCGCAACAATTTATTGCTGCAGAGTTTTTTTTACATTTTGTTGTGAAGTTCACCCAGTGTCTGCCTGTTCAGTTACAGCACAGCCACGTGCATGTTTGTTCATGTCACGCCTGTGTACTGTATTTGTTGTTCACGCTTCTATTTATGTAAAAGTTCAGGTTTTCCATTTAAAAGAGAATAGAGAATCTTTTGTGGTGTTCTCTATGAGAAATGTGGATAAATACCCCCTCTGAACCCCCCCTCCCTCACCTCCTTCCCTCCACATGCTTGTGATCACGTGGAGACCACAGCATGACTCTCATGTATGTTATGTATTAAGCTTTCCTCATGAGCATCACTGCTGCCTTATTATACATAAATATCATTTATATTTTTGTACCATTGCCATGTTAGAATTACATGGAATTATCTAATGCTATTTGTATAAATATTGATTCTGTAAACGCAAGGTAACCAACCGTGATTAATAATTACCATGCTCAGGTAAAAAAATCATGTAATAATTGAGCGGAACAGGCACCCTTTACTGGATCAGTAATTCGCTTGTGTGGCACGTGAACTGCAGTGCACGAGCAGTGGAGAAAATGAGTCGTCTTTACCTATACAACAAACCCACAACAGTTTCCTACAGTTGCTGCTATATTCAGAACTCTACATCATAGCGAGGACTCCACGCAAAGAGCTCAGGAATGCTGACTAGCACAGAAGTGAACTTTCTTTGATATTTCTGTTTGGTTTGTCTACTTGATGAGTGCGATGGAATTTTCAATGAACTGATAAAGAAATGTTGGGTGGCTTGCTGTCGTCACCCCTCTGCTCCTCTATGTCACCTCGTCCCTGCCCTGCTCGTGCCTGTCGACTGTACCATGGCAGCCTCAGAGCTGAGAGGCACTTGTAATGTTATGAACGTCTACACACCTTGTCCTTGTCCTCTGAATGAACAGATAATTTGAGTGGCTTCTGCAAGGAATGCAAACTGTAGTTTCAGCTCCACTTCTATATCTGGAAGCGAATTCCCTGATTTTGGAATGATTGTTGAAAGTTGTTAGACATAGCGTACAAGCACTGATTTTCCCATGAACATTTGAGCCAGCAAACTGTGTAAAGGAGGAACGGATCACAAGATATTGTCAATTGTA
>VCRD01000631.1:92458-106904 GCA_006783055.1 Trinorchestia longiramus | reverse complement strand
ACAGTACTCTGAAATTGTACTTCAAAACTTCCTCGAGGCTTAGAATGGTATTGAATTATTCATAAGATCATTAGACAATAATTTGACATGGATTTACCTTGAAATGGAAGCACCATTGCAGTAAGTCTTAAGATAATGTGTCCAGTATTTGAGATGAGTTCGCTTAGTGAGGCGCAGGTGCGATGAAGAAATGCCTGCACGTGTATCCAGGATACGCGTCTCGCTTCATCACACGTGGATCATCTAATTGAAGCACAACATAGCCCGTATATTCCAACTCATAGTGAATTATAATTGTATGTTGAATTATGAGTAAAATTCTTGAGTTATTTTAACATTGATATAAATACATTTGAATGAGTTGTAAGTTGATGTGCGGCCGAGGGTGTTTTAGGTCGCACCGCTGACACTAGGGCGAGAATGTGGCACATGGGAGGAGCTGCGACTGTACCACGTGCTCACGATGTGGCAACATTGCACAGCTTACCTTGGAGATTTGGCGCCATTGCATGGAATTTTCTCCTCTCGATCGTTATAAAGGACGTCGGTTGCTACTTGCTACTGCCCGTACTGCGAACGTGAAATAGAATGACCCGTCTAGGCTCAATTGTTTTTTTTATCATGCTCGTTGTTGAGGTTCGTCACTGTTTCTTGTAAATGTATTAGTGACAGCACTGCTACTGCTAGGTGAATTTTTCAATGCATTTAAGATTTAATACCTGTAATATATGTAACTCAAAAATTGCGAGCTGCACCATTTTTAGGTCTAATTCCTAGTGACGTGATAAAGTTCTTGGGATTTTAGTGGCGAAACGAAGTGAAGATCAGGAGGAATAGTTAAATCGTGAAGCCTGTTAGGAGCTAATTTAATGAAGTTGCCATCCTGAAGTTTCATAAATTCTCTACTGTTCTCTGGTAACTAAGTCTTTGGCCAGGATTAAGTGTGGCAAATGGTTAGATAAGCGTGCGTTATCGTTGTTTCCTGGTACCTGTACGAAAATAAGATGCTCTCGTCATGACGACGTTCGTACTCAGCGCTCGCCTGTGAGTCGCGAGTCAATCGATCATGACCAATCTAGGGTGACATACTGCAGCTGTGTCCATGCAGTGTTACATTGTCCAGAGCTTACCTTATCAAGTTGTGAAGCCTGTTGCTTGCTAGCGCTCTTGTAAACATTGTGTTGCTTTAATTTCATTGAATGTTGTCGACGCTGTTGCCTACAACGTATTTCCATCGTTAAAATCAAGCATTCAGAAGCTGTTTCATTGCTAGCACAAGCAGGCAATATGTGGGCGGGTTGTGGATGGAGCTACGAACAAGTGATGACCTGTTGTACAGCCTCACTTCATTAACGATGGAAATTCAACCATGTGCAGAAGATGAAACATCTTTTCGTGTTAATGCACTGACGATATTTGGATGATTTCCTGTGAGCGTTGAGTAATTTTTGTCCCAGAAAAACAAACCATACAGAGTGGGATCGTGTCATGGACCTTGCGATACATCCGTGACTGTTTCCTCATTTCATCAATACATCAAGCACGAGCAAGACAGTCACGTGGCAGTACATGGGCAAATTTCACGTGTGTTTGGATACGAGGAACTGCTCTTCGTGTAGCGGGTGCCCCCAAACAAGCAGCAATTGGATAATCTGCAGCACCAACTTGCAAGGAAGAAAATCTTGTTCGTACGCATAAACTTTTCTTGCTATTTGAGAACATTGACAGGACATGTACTACTGTGCTGGTGCTCAGTGTTACACAGGTATTACGCTGGTATTATGATGATGTTATACTGTCATCACGCTAGAGTTACGCTGGTATTACGACGGTGAGTTTCATCCATACCCTGGTACTTGAGTTGATCTGTCTGGGACGCCGATGCATTAGTAACATAAGTTTTTCCTTGAGACAGGCAGAAGGACAGACAGAACCACGGACTGGCGCGCCATGCTAGTTTTTTGTTCTTGCATCAATTTCAGGCGTCGACCTTCAATCAAGTCTGAAATTTTCTTTGTTGGCCCAAGTTTTGGGTTGTTGATTACGTCGTGAAACTCCACAACAACTGGCGCATGTAGTCTTCCAGTGTACCTTCACACTTATTGCCTCTTAGAATGGGTGCCTCCTTCCGCTACTTGCAAGGGTGGTAGTGATGCTCTCTGTTCTCATCAGTGTTGGATCTAGGCTCTTTGGAGGCGGACTACTGCAGTAAATCTACTTGCACTTGTTTGGAATCACCTGTTAAGGTTTTGTTTTGCGAGTTACGTAGGACGACTTCCTCATTCTCATCGTCCCCTGTGCTTCAGAGTACCTGACCAGTCATCCTGATGACCTCCAGCTCGCATGTTCTCGTTGTCGACGCAAAGCAAACATTTCTTTTGCAGGGTTGCCCTCTACGAAATCCAGCTTCTCCGTATCTAGGATACAAACTCGTACAGCTCCTCGCTCTGCATGTGTGGCTTTTGAATTTGTCTTGAAAATTGTGCTGGGGTGTTGTGCTGTTCACGGTTCTCTTCGAGCGTCTCATTTCTCTTGCTTTCTTTTCAATTCCGATTTCCTTATCTAAAAAGTACGTACGCTGTCAGTTTTGTCGGATGTTTGAGGCTGCTGTTTTCTACATTACTTTTTCCTGAGGAGAGGTTCTCGTGTGAGGAGCAGTCGACAAGCGTTAAGTCATAGTAACTTATGTACGTTTCCTGCCGTACGGAATGTTCTGCAGCTGTTGTTACTATTATGTATTACAATATTATAAGCAGACGGGCGATACAAGTCTTGTCAGAACTCCTGGCTACGTTTCTAAACACTTTCCGGAGAGGCTAACCATGGAAAATATAAGTAACTTAAAGCACTTGTGTGAATCTGACATTGTATATTACTATTAACTAAAGAATATTGGCAGCAGCAATCACAAGGTGGCCCCAAATGCGCCCTTGTATGTGAGGACGAGGTTCCTGCTACCGTCGCTGTACCAGTACGGGACGCACCGTCAGCAAATTCCTGCGTGATACACGTGACGATCTGGTTTTTAGGGGGAGCAGTCAGCGCATATGTTACGATGACAGTTCGAAAAAGAACCCAATTCTGTTCGGAATCACGCAGACATTAAAATTGACGTCTTCTGGTACCACTTGACATCTCTTGGCTGACATTTTGATGAGCTGCCGAATAATTAATTAACACGTTTGTTGCGATTGCCTGATTGGTGTAAAACTTCACTTTGTACGCATAGTCACTAGAAGGATCTGAAAAAATTACAGAACCTAACCTAAGTGACCCACCGGTGGGTCGCATCGCAACAAACGTGTTAAAGCAGAACCTGCAGCAACACAACGCTCATCACTAAACATGGACTGACTCAATTTCATAACTTCACAAGTAACTTGGCATCATCTCTGTTGTATCTTAAGAAAGATTTTCCCCTGAGTTTGCAATTTGCATATTTAGTTGCATTTGTGGAAACAATGTGATCATGAGTGATAACAGTAGGCCAAATAATTCGGTTTGATCGTTACATTTGATTAATTCTACGAGTTGGAACTCTTGTTTCGAAGATTATTGGACCATTTGAAATGAGTTTTGTACGGCAATTGGAATGTTTTTCTTTTCTTTCAATGCAGAATTAACGTGTCAGCCCTAAGACTCTTTGCCTGGCGTTTTTTTTTCGTGAACGGATGTGCAGGCTTGTCTAGTTAGAATTTTCATGGGTTCAGGCTTCATCACCTGCAATTACAATAAAATATCAGCTTTAATACAGCAATACATCAAGTAAATATAATCATTATTGTTTGATTTATGTATGAACTAAATAGAATGCTACAGTTTTGTTCCACCTGGAAAATATGTTTTTAAAATCAGCATGAGACTTTGAGGTAATGCTCTTCACTAACAGCAGAGTTTACTCCGATACAACACTTGTTCAATTACCACCTGCTTAAGTGTGACACACAACTGTAATTTTCAACGCTAAATATTAGTTATTTTGATGCGTTTCAATAAGCAAAATACCACAATAGATATGGAGGGCAAGATTTCAAGCTATGCATGAGACACTTGCGTGTCTCATACACGAGCGCATGGTGAGGGAGCTGGTGCTCGTAGGTTCCTATTTTTACGTGCATCAGTCACGAACATCTGCATCCGGAATAGTTTTTTTGAAGACTTCTTGGGATGCCTCTGTACCTGCTCGCTGCTATACAGGAACTTTCCGCCCACCATCATTGAGTAAAAAACTCATTCTTCCTTCATTAACGAATGTTTACTCTTAATTTATTGAGCTTTTCGTCTTGCAGTAATGATTGCTTTTTGCTTTCATATTTAAAAATGAGTTTGTACCAAATTAGAGTCTTTAATAATTTAAGTCACGCAATGCAAAGTAAAGTACACTTGTCGCTGAAATGAAAATATATCTGCATCTACTAATTAGATATCTTAATTGTCCGCAAAGTAAAATTACTAATTTGAATCGAATATTTGGCAGCCCTTTTTTAACATACAGTCATGCATAAATTAACATTGAAAACACCACTTGTTTTGAAACCTTGAACTTCATTACTAGCGCTAAATTTTGTACTGGTACTATAATATGACGCTGCATGGCTTGGATACTTCACATGAACCACGCCAGTGCTGCCAAGCTCACCACAGAGCTGCCTAATAATACGCACGAGAACTCGTCACGTCATCAGTGAACGTCATCATTCTACGTGACGCAGGTGGCGTAGAAGTGACTAAATGCATGCTGTAATTTCAAATGTTCTATTACTACTGTTACTATTTTAAGGCACATGAAAATAGTTTTTTATAATGAATTAATGCCAACGCTCGTGCATTCGAGTGAGAAGGAATTGGTGTAGAAGCTTTACTTGCAAGCAGAAGTTTCCATTGGACAGCAGCAAGTGCGAGGTTCTGCTACAATAATAGGAACCAGATGACCAACTTTTATTTCGACTTTCATAATTTGTATGAACTCCAGCAAACAGCAAACTGTGATGTATTCGTACTGCGTGTGTAAGACTTGCCAGACCTCGTCTCTCCCCAGTCCTGTTGTTACTTCTGCAGGTGTGACAGTCACATCTGTACTCGTTACATGTGACAGTTACTGTTGTGCACGTTAGCAGGTATGACTATTATATCTTTATGTGTACCGGGAATTCTTCTAAGAAGAAGCAGTGTCCGAGTTCCCTAAGTAAAACTCTTTATTTTACTAAAGTTGAAACATGAAATATGCATCGATGCTATTCAAATTGCAGGAATTTTAGCAGCTGATCAGTTCTCTGCATTTGGAGCATGGAGTCGCTGACATCTCCTAATTTGCACTCTACATTTACCATAGTAACCTTTTGCAATATTCGTCCTTTATTACAGTGCCTCTTCGTCTATACAAATATTTGAAGGCAATTGTTTTTCGGCCCACTCTGAGAACTCGTGTTGTGATGAAAAATCAAGACACTCAGACTCGTAGATTTTTGAACCTGTGGACATGCACGACTTTCTCAGAAAAAGTTAGATAGAATTCTTTCTTGAGTTGAGACTTAAAGTAGGTAATTGAAGCAAGAACTTGGTAAACTCCACCCGTAAGTATATTTTTGAGAAATATTTCTTGAACCTCGGTAAATAATAAGCAGCGTTTTCGAAACATTGAAGATATACTTTGCTAATTCATGAAAGATATATGGAACGACAAAAGCTGTATGGCGGTGCCAGTAGACGTTGATGAGGAGACACCCGGAAGATTGACGTGGCTGTGACCAGAGCGGGTGAGAGCGTCGGAGTCGAGGATTGCGGCCTTGGACGTTGTGAGTAGAGCTCCTTAAGACTCCGCCTCCTGGTATCCTTGATACCTTCATACATCTCTGTGGGGCTTGTCAAGCAGCCAAGTCACGTGAGCTCGAGATCGTCGGACCTCATTTAATGATTAATCGTATTAAATACCTGAAGATGGTACCTTTACTTACTCGACCAAAACAAATATTTGAATGTACCATGTCCATGGCGTGCCTCATATGAAAGTTTTGTCGTGTAAACTTAATGCTATATTCTTAGGTTGACACGTCATGATTGACATCAATGGCTCAGACGTGCCAACTGTTTGATCTAAGCTTGTATTTGACTGTATCAAAAACAGCTTAGACGTGCCAAGTAAAAAGATTAGGTATTTGCTTCAATTTCTGATCGTTCTGACGTAGTATCGTACCGGTATTTACTCAAGAGTACTTTCCTGATATTTCCTCACATAGTTTTGGAAGTAAATTGTCTCTCCAGGACTTGAAAGATTGAGTTCCTCCGCTGAAGTTCAGCTGCATTGAATTTGAAAGAATACAATGTGTACCATGAATGTAAATAAGTTTTAATAAAAGGATAATTAATATGCAGTATAGCTACCAAAAACTTCTCCGTTTTGGAGTGTCATCAAAGTATATTAATTGGTTAAGATTTCTTAGAATTGCACCCTTTTTTCTTTAGAATCTGGAAAATTTGAATGACGTTAATAGTCAGGAGATTCCGGATTGAGGTTTTGTGAGTTTTTGGAGTAGTATATACACGCACTGTATACATTCTCTGCATGGATAAATGTCTATGCGAGAGTGTTACCTTTTACTGGATGCTGGCCAGAGACTCCATCTGGAAAATAAAGCGTCGCAACGTTCCTGTTTCCTATGCTCTCAGATTGCACAATCATTACATAGTCTGACAAAAACTAAACGCTAGAAGCAGCGCTGCTGAGTCGCGGTGCCGATGTGATCTGACCTCTGCCAGTTTTTGGGTGGCCGATTTTGAGTGTTCTTAGATTACAGTGTGGAAAAAAGAACCTAATTCTTCTGTTATGCAGATTGTTAATCTTCAAATAGAAGAAAATTAGTCCAACTACTAATTTAGTCCGGAAGAACAGTCCATAACCTCTGCTTCGGACTCAATGGATTATTTGAAATGCAATTTTGATGCTACGGGTCGACCAGTGCAGCGGACCTGCCACACTAAGCCCAGCTAACCTCACTGGATACCACAAGCTCGGCCTTGAGTGTCTGGTTCCTCCAGTCCGTCGCCGCCTAACGACAACACTTTAGACCCGACACTGCTCTGCTGGACGTCCTTGCAGGGATGTTCCTGGAGTTCCTAGCGCAGAATACCTCATACTAACGTGGTGTGTGCCTAGCCATGACAACACACCTCACATGCTCGGGTGTAAAAGTTGACGACACACGCTGTCATCCTCAATCATGTGACCCAAGTGGATTGAGAGTTACCAGTCCAGTTAGCCCAATATAAATCGATAAATCACAGACCTTAACATCAAGTTTGATCTGCATAAAACAATGGTCTTTGTGTTGCGGAATAGCGTTACTTGATGCGCATAATATTTCTGTAATATTAGTAGAAAAGATTTGGAAGCCTCTTACCTTTATTTGAGCGAAAAAAACTTAAATCAATTGCTATGCAATGAGCGTTTCAGCTCAGATCTTCATTATTAATGAGATTTTCTGTACTTAACAAATATTTCATATATGTGTTGATCTCTGTATAAAAATGCTGTTAAAATCTATTATCTCCAAACTCAGGAGCTGCCTTATGGCGCTCCTCGAATATGATCACTCTTTGCAAATGCGTCGCAAATTGCGTTTTTTTAGCTCAATTTGTATTGCATGGGCCTGTACTTTTAAAACTAATTCTTGCAGAGTTTACTCGTGAGAGTACGTATCATGTATGTAACGTAGAGTATATATTTCGCGCTATTTCTTTCGTTAAAATTTGTTCTTAAGTACCTTTTTCATATTTTTTCATGTTAAATTTCCTGTTTGAAACTATTCTCCTTTTATATTCAAAGTTAATTTATCGGCAAACTTTCCCAGAATAATCACCTGTGGAGCTGATATTTGTTGAGGTATAACCACTAAATCCTTAAGTCTTCCAAACGTCTGTAGGACTCGAATCTTTGATTTGACGCAGATACTGAGTTGTGCAGTCTGTTCGTGTGGTCGCGGTTCCCAACTTCTCCAAGTCTTCGTCTCTTGTAAGGCACTCTCTTGTGTGCTCCTGAAACGATGTTCTGCTTTCCTGTAGTCGCTTTGAAATGAGAGCTCGTCGCAACCAAACGAGAGCGATTATTTCTGGGTACTAAAATAGAATAATCTTAATGGGGTTAAAAACGCATCTTTTTTATACTTGTTGCTTTCCTTGGCGGTTATTCAGAAGCAAAATCTTTTGTAAATTTTAAACTCTATTGGTACTCTGCACCTAGTAGAGCGTCAACTCAAAGTTGACATTTGACTAGGTTGCAATGTCCTGCTTATATTTTAATGCTGCCATCAAACTTGAGACGATTTCGGCTAGTGGGCAGCAGAAATAATTCTTTTGGTATTCATGCATAAGCATACACAAAATCTTAAAACACATTCTTTTCCTACCAATGGAATTTATAAAGGATATGTTGCGGACACTCTACTATCCGGGTGATTTAAAGAGAAAATTGAACTACTGCATGTCTTATGTATATTATCCCGGCACATCACTGGAACGGAGTGGGACTGTGGATGGAGCTTCTGTTTTGTAGCAACGTCAACCTGTACTTGGTATTGCTTTGAAAAGAATTGTTGGCATAAATCACGATTTAATCTATTCTGGGAATGCAATGGTACTCCACACACAATTTTGAAATACGTTTCATTGTAAAATCAGCTATTTTTTAGTTTTACACTTTTCTGGACGTACAGGTACACTTTCCACAGAGATACATGCCCGTATGACAACAAATTTCCCTGAAAGACAAAAAGGTTTTACGGATAAAAGGGCTCAATTATTATTATTTTGTTCAACTAAAGAGAAGTTTTAATTTGTGTTGAATTTTCATAAGTGAAACTTCCTTCAAGTGATGCGCTGGAAGTACAGTTGTATTGTTGTTTTTTTAAGGGGGAGTCAAGAAGTAATGTGATGGAGAGATGATCTTAATGCTGTGATGCTCGTCTCAAGCCTAATGGATTGTGTGCACCTGGTCTACGTTCCGTACCACCGTTGAGCGCTTTGTCACGTTCTCTGTGGGCGGTTTTTTGTCGCAAAATAGGCCTAGTTTTCTTGTCCTGTGTCTCTCGTAGGGGAGGCAGCCACATGTATGTATGGTACTCACAAGTATGTATGGCAGTCACATGTATGTATGGCACTCACATGTATGTATGGCACTCACATGTATGTATGACACTCACATGTATGTATGACAGCCACATGTATGTATGACACTCACATGTATGTATGGCAGTCACATGTATGTATGACACTCACATGTATGTATGGCAGTCACATGTATGTATGACACTCACATGTATGTATGGCAGTCACATGTACGTGGTGTAACGAGCCACATGTATGGCTATGGGTATCTTGGATACTTATTTTAATTCATTCGCTAATTTTTTAGCTCTGTGTGGTGGTAACTTTAGGCTGAAGCTCATTAATGGCAGTTAGTGCTAACATTCTGAAGTGCTTGTCTTTATTATAATTTCATAGCAAAACTCGTAAGTCAGCACTGCGAACGATAGTGTGCAGAAACCATAATTGACTAACTGTCGTGTAATTAATGGTCATGACAGTATACTATAGGTACCGGGGTTCCTTAACTGGGATGCATGAACCTCTAGGTGGTGCAGGAGTGTATTCCAAGCTTGTGACACGTATTGATTGATTAAAATTAGAGTGCAAGGTATTGGTTGGGAGTTGTGGAGACCTCTGACATTCACATTGGCTTCCTAAAGAAGTAACGGCTTTCGTGCATGAATTATTTGGTGGAATGAGTGAGAATGTAAGAATGAGATCTTGAGAGTTTAAGATACACAGAGTGCCACATTGCAGCTTACGACTACATCTATGTAACTGATCAAGGTTTATCTTGAAATTACTATTATTGTTGACTAAAAATAACTTCAATATTGATGTAGAGTAAAGTGTACGTCCGTCTTGTTAGGAATAAAGTTTGAGATGCCGTGCCTTAGCTGTGGTAGCTGTCGTACAGGTTGCGTGAGAGGCGCAGTAGCGGAGAGAAAGTCCAATGCTGCAGATTCTTTCTTTACAATTTTGAAATTTGCTCTCAAACAATACCGCGCAAAATAACGTCGTTAGACTATCGACAAAGTTTTATCCTCCACAATTCCGGTAAATACTTTTCTATGGAGAATCCCTCCGTGAACCGAGAAACAATATAGCATTGCCTCCTCTAGCAGTTATGTACTCCTACTCTTCATGATGATCTGGTATTTATTTTTCTGAATTTTTTTGTACTTTTCTCGACGGCTCAAGTCTCCTGACGAACAATAAATAATTGTATACAATATGTTGGTAAATCGCCTATCGCTCCAAGACTTGACTTCATTATTCTAAATGCAATGTAAGGCAAAAATTAAAACTGTTAACGATGAAAAATTTAATTAGAACTAAATTATTTAAATAAGTGCAACATCGTCTCATCACTATTCTTTTTTCGAGCTTCTTTTAAATTCATTAGAGAGGTTCATTTTATTTGGAGTTACAATTCATTCATTTCGATTTTATACATTTTAATTCATAATTTGCGCGCATGGAGAAGTGCGTAGCTGTGCACGTACAGTCGTGAGGCACAGCGACGTTGCGTGCCATGACTCACTGACTCACCATGACCACTGCGCCCACACACCATGTACGTTGTGTCCATCACGACCTACACATGTGTGTACGTGCTGCATCAGGACCTACACATGTGTGTACGTACTGCATCAGGACCTACACATGTGTGTACGTGCTGCATCAGGACCTACACATGTGTGTGTGTACGAACGAGTTTGTATTCTGGTGCTCTCAAGTTTTTTGCTTTGCTATAAGGGTCTATTTTAAATTCATACTCGTACATACATAATGAATGCAAAATAAATATAGAGTAAATCATATAAATGATTCCTAAGAATGGCTAAAAATCATCGAGCTTATTCATTATTAATAAAATATTTAAATTAATAATGATACATAATCCCTGATATTTTCGTCTTACATCACACAAGTGGCGTTGTATGCTGTGAGAGGAGACTACTGTGTCAATTACAGAGACCTTCTGTCTTTAGCTCAATTTTTGAATAAATATTTTCTCTGAGAAGAGTTCTCTGGAAGCCCTGGACAGCCCTCAAATAACTAAAATAATAAACGTTGTCACTTGCAGGAAGAGAGGACTGACTAAGAGATACATTCCCTGCATGATGGTCATTATGTATGTAGATGTAGGCAACATGCAATAATAACCTTCACATTAGTGATAGATTTGACATCAATTCCAATGTTCGTTGATGTGGGCATGCAAGACACTTCACATGAGGTCATTCGTCGTACTTCTGTGTAGTGATGCAAGCATTACAATATTGTCCTCGTCTACAGCAGACATCACACTAAACTAGTGAGGGTAACACCAAAACCAGCTTGAATTATGTGCATGTCTTCACTTAGAGTTGGCTGCTGTAAATAGTGTGAGCTTTCCGTGTGATGCAACTTATTTTTTTAATGTATCAGGTCTTACTTAATCCTCACGAGGGCTCAGCTAAATCAGCTTCCCATTCTACGATGTGGTCATGAATTTTCTACAAATTAAATTTATCTTTCGTCCCACCTTGCTGAAAATATTAATTTTTAAAATGTTGTATTTTCAGGTGCACTGCTAGTCATGCGTAAACTATGCTACAGAGCAAGGATTCTAGCAATTACAAAACACTGGCAACTATGAGTGGTTGTGTATCTCATCTTTATTTCCGTGAATTAGGATCCCAGACAATATTTATTGTTGGTCAACTAGCGTTTAACTTCACTGATTTCTCTTGATTCCAAGATATCTATAACTTTCTTGTTTCGAATATAACAAAATTGAGTTTTTTGATCCATATACATAAGTGTTCAAAATCTATTACGAATGAAAACTTTTAAAGAGCCTTCAAATGCTTCTGCAACAGGAGCGAAAAATTTGTTCAAGTGCTATAAAGTTTTAAGTTGTAACGCGTCTTTGTCTGCGATCCATGTAGATAGAGAATACGAATGAACTTTATATTTCTGCCGAAAATATTAATTTTATCTTCATAAAAGTCATATCATTACTGGGAAGCTGCTGCGCTTAAAACACTCATACAGAGTATTCTTTTGAAGCAGGAGCGCTGAAGATGATCTTGGTTTGGTGACAGCGCTTGGCCGGAGGGGCAGGTTTTCTCCAGAGAAACCGGTTCTTGGCCCAAGGTGATAACGGAGGGTCAACGATCGGACAGCCCTTGCCTAGCATAAACTAAATCAGGCGTGGGAGGAAAGTGACTAGTGTTGGCGAGGACTGCTCTACTAGACTTCAAGTTAGAGCTTTTATATTTGGCTTCTTTGCCCCAGGTGTAGGGATTCTCGTATCATCGAGTTTCAAATTAGGATCCGATTGCCTCATGCAGGGCAGGATAATCATCGAAGATTGTTATCCTCTTGTGTCCAAAGCATGGTAGCCTCGCCTCTATGAATTAACGGGCAATACCAACTTGATTTCTCTATTCTAATGTTATAATTTAAGTGTGAACGAGAGTTTAAAGTTCTTTTAGAGTATGGATAGCTACTATCGAGTTGCAGAATTTATCACTGGTGAAGGCTAGAATTGACATTGCAGACACTGAGAGAACTTTATCGAGCCAGAGTTTGGTTTTTGGCCTCAAGCGTTCATTGGGCGGAGGCATTAGAACTCCACGGAGGCGTACTGGGTTCCTGGTGGGTGTCTGTCAGGAGTGGTCATTGTGGACTACCGGTCCAAAGAGGAATAACACGCTTCTAATATTAGAATGAACCAGCTTTTTGGAAGAGGCTGTTTTTGGTGTAATTTTGGTTGTTAGGTGTCGAATGCCAAAGTCCTGTCGGTATCCGCACATAATAGGGCTGCAAGCATCGCACTAGGTCTATTAGCCAATATTCTGTAGTTCAGCTGCACGTTATTTGGTTAAGAGGAAGTGGACTGCGAATTTCCATCTGCGCGGTCTTCTTCATTATCTATTGTCCTCGTGATCCAGAAAAAAATGTTAGTGCGTATGGAATACACACGGAATGCCTCCTTCTTTCTTGTTCCTCTTGCTTTCTCTACTGGGAAACCCAGTGTATCGTGGAGCTGATCTACAGCACTAGAGTCCGCAATATTATCCGTGTTTCCTGCGCCCACCAATTTCTCGTTATTAACGTTATTCCTTATACTTGGCGTTACAGCACCTGTTGAAATGTCACATTAAAAATTGACCAAAAACCACGCACAATGTAATTCCTGTAGATTTGTACTCATTAGTTTTAGCATGCCGTTAATTCAATATTGCAAGAAGACTCGCTGGAAATGGGTGACTAGTTAACTGTCTATGATGGCCGGGTGTCAATGTCATCCTCATTTATGTACATGATGCTGTGAACTTAAGAATGAGGGCTCAGGTCTGGTGCTGCTGCTGCTGCCGTGGCCGCCTGCCGTGTACATAACGGTCTCCACCCTGTGGCTGTGCTGGGACAGTAACGGGATTGAACTTCGTAGTCCTGCTACTAACTTCAACGCCACAACAATGTGATTTTCAGGAAGTTTCGTACTTTCAGTTCCTTAGACTTGGAACCGCGTTTTAAATTCTTTGAGTCACTTAAAATACCATCTGTCTTAACTTATGGTACTTGGCTAGCTAAATAAGTAATTAACTATTGACCCTGCAATTGCCTGCAAGACGCCGAACTCTGTGTTGATATGAACGACTGATCGTGCTTTTTGCCGTGCCAACGTCTGTTGAATTCCATTGCTGATTTTTACTCGTTGCAATAGAATTAGGAGTCATACAGCTCTCTTAAACTGCCAGCATTCATTTCTCTTCCTCTTCAGTTGTTGCATTAGAGGCCAATGCAGTTACCTGTGTTCAGAAGTTCTTGACTGAGACTCAGTTGAGTTCATTGCTCTGACTGACAGCCTGATGGCAGCAGTACGTCCAGGTCCTGATCATGTAACGGAGCGTGCAGTGTCAGCACTGCACCACCAGCTGTGCAGTGTCAGCACTGCACCACCAGCTGTGCAGTGTCAGCACTGCACCACCAGCTGTGCAGTGTCAGCACTGCACCACCAGCTGTGCAGTGTCAGCACTGCACCACCAGCTGTGCAGTGTCTGCACTGCACCACCAGCTGTGCAGTGTCTGCACTGCACCACCAGCTGTGCAGTGTCAGCACTGCACCACCAGCTGTGCAGTGTCTGCACTGCACCACCAGCTGTGCAGTGTCTGCACTGCACCACCAGCTGTGCAGTGTCTGCACTGCACCACCAGCTGTGCAGTGTCAGCACTGCACCACCAGCTGTGCAGTGTCTGCACTGCACCACCAGCTGTGCAGTGTCAGCACTGCACCACCAGCTGTGCAGTGTCTGCACTGCACCACCAGCTGTGCAGTGTCTGCACTGCACCACCAGCTGTGCAGTGTCTG
>VCRD01000631.1:69738-88937 GCA_006783055.1 Trinorchestia longiramus | reverse complement strand
CCGTTTGGCCCATTCGTGGTTCAATACCGAAGTCCCATGCCGTCTAAAGTAAATCCATCAGTCATGCACGTACACCTTAACCACGCTAGTCAATTTAGTCGTGTGCACACATATCACTCACGCACAGGCGTTTATGTCACGAGCATTTATCTCAATCATACATTAACCTTAAGGAGTTAGGGACATAGTTAGTAGGATGTAGTACTGGGGGGGTTCGTAATCCAAAATTTATCGAGACGATTTTTGAATGTGTTCACAGTGCCAGCAGAAAACTGTGTGGGAATTCCAATTTGCAAACTTTTATGGCAATTACTCAAAACTTGTTTTAGTTATCTTCGTCCTTGTGGCACACAACACATCGTATATCTCATTTGATGATGTTGTGACTTCATCTAGTGTAGTGTATCATCGAGACCTTATTCCTGCATACGTCACAGTACTGCAACGAATTGCGTATTCAACTGCCATGGATCTGGCAAAAGCGTTATCTCCTATAAATGCTAGTATTATTTTCTAATTTATTTCTATTTATTTTTATTCTTGTTGACATAGCTACTGTTCAAGATATTAACAAATGATTTTCTTTCATGCTGAGCCCTCGATCTTTGCTATCTTTCCGTTTCCCACTTGATTGTGCGTGCGCTTTTAAGTTCAAACATCTTTAAATCAATTAAATCAAACTTAGAATATATCTCGATGAGCTAGGTTCATGATATTTGTTTTTTCCCATTCTTTTGGATTTATTTTTTAATAAAATGTGGCAACAGAAACGAGCCGTTGGTCCATTCTTGGAATTAGAATTTGACTTTCATCTCAACTACATTTGTAAATCATGTTTATGCTCTGCTTGGCGATAGCAAATTTGAACTTCGAGCTGACAAACATTGTTTTTCCCTCATTGACGTACTAATAAACTCAATGCGTGTCACGTATTAGTTCAGCTTCCTAAAATATTTTTTCACTGCCAGATTTCGCAGTAACAATTTATGTTATCAATACATGCACTGTTTGAAACACACAATGAGAAATGAGTAAGCAGAGGATACCAAACGTATTCACTTTGTTTTAAATAGCGATGGTTTAATAAGCTAGTTTAAGGTTCATTTATCATGTTTCTACTGCAATATTTGAAAATGAAAAGAATCGGTTTCCGGAATCGCATTTACGTGAGACGTTGAAAGAAACGGGCTGGACTAGACAGCGCTGAGAGTTCACCTTTCATCCCAGACAATTTCTTCCAGACGGAAGGGGGCGTTTCGCCCCCGTAATGCAGGTAACGATCAATCGCCCCCTATTCTCCTTCACCTGCACTCACCTGACCCCTTCCCCTCCCTCTTCGCTCGACCGGCGTACTTTCTACAGCGACTGGGCGGTGCCTGCTGTTGCTTTCACGCGGTTGCCTCGTCAGGTGAAACGATGGCGCATGTGCAGTTGTCATGGTCTATATTTGTGTCCTGCGTTTGCTTCTCTCATTCTAGTCATCGTTTGAAACTGTTAGTTCAGCTCACTCTCTTGGAACGCTGTGCCGTATATTTCTTGCTTTCTTCTTACATTGCAACTTGCAGTTTGATTTTCAGTTAGAATAAACTCAAACATTTCTCTTCAATGTTGCTAGAACTTGTTTAAATTTCTTTCATATAATTATGGAACTGTATACTTCTTCTGCTTGAATTTTGAACCTGAAAGAGTAGTTTAAAATCTTTCATTTTCTTCTGAAGCATGAAAAATAATTTAGAGGTGGGGGATGCTTGTAGTATTTGAGCTCATCGGTGTACATGTCAGCTCTACTTTTAGCGAAGTTTGCTGTGAGTTTAGATATTAGACGTTTTTTCTTTTTCGATTCACGTTCGCACACATTGGTTAAATCGTCCTAGTGCGCAACAATCGTGGGATGTGTAAACTAAAACAATCATGACGACAATCAAACTAAATATTAAACAATAATAGTAATAATGATCATAATAATAACTCTAAAAATAGTAATAAAAATTAAACGAAGAACACTACTGCTCGCTTAAAGCAAAAATTCTTTAGTGTATTACCAGTAAAAAACTTCGAATTCGAGTCAGGCCTGGAGAGTTGACCCGAAGCTGAAACGAGACTTCTAGCTAAAATTAACTTCAAAAGTTAATTCTTTTCAGTTTTCTTGCAGGTCAATGAGAGCAAACCAACCGATAGAGCATTTGCAAGTCTACGGTAAATCATTCATCTCAAAGAGCGTTCGTATTCAACCTCTGTGACAAGTGCGAAGTAACGTGCCTGCATGTGGCGAGTTGCAAGGAACTTCTGCAAAAATTGGGGCATTAGCTCACCAAAAACATAACATGCCAACAGATCCCGAGAATGAAACGCGGAGTGTTCTGTCCTGCCCGTCGTTTATGCACAAGGCAAGTTTTAGGAATGCGTCATGGTACGTGTTGTATTTTCCTCTTCTCTAATGAGTACACAAAACTTTACTCCATAAGACTTCAGAAAATGGTTGCAATGCTGTACCAGCTTTTTGTGCGTATTCTTATGCATTGTATGATGATTCAATAAGTAGCAGCTTTAGTTTCGCATGGAGATATACTCCATGCGTACGTTTATTTGTTCCGCTCTGTTGCTTCTCCCTCCCACACCAAGTCTTGAAGCCGGTGAGTGCGAGTAACGGACTGACACCTCCACCCCACACCCACACCAATCATCCATCCATTACGAAGCACTCCGTTGGGGAAAGCGCTACGCTTTCAATGTTGATGCTGACCTACAGGTGATTCCTTGTACAGAATATTATGAAGTTTTGTTTTGTTTTGTTAAAAGTTTAATTTTTGTTAAAAAGTTTAAGAGTATAGACTTTTTCTGAGGTCATTGGGCGAGGGAGTTCTTGAGTACACACGCTGCAAACAAGTACACGTCGCCTGATACCGTAGTATCTTTGGGGGAATATTATATATCTTCATGATTTTATTCATCACTCATGAAACAATTGTATTTTTCTCTATATAGCAGTTTATATGAGCATATACAGTAATTAAAATAAATAGGGATTAATAAACAATCTTTACTACCCACATGATTTATTACTCAAGTTGGCTCCTTGACAATATTGTTTGCGTCTAGGAAAGCAATACTTCAGCAGAATCGAATTAATTTTTCTTGATAAATTGCTCTGCATTTGGTTCCACTGAAGTGTAGATTAATAAAGTTTTGAGAAGTATTATTTTTTAGTTCAGAGTACATTTCCGTTGATCCATATATCTACGCTCATTTATCTCAACCCAAATAAATCCGGAACGAATATCCAGCTTCGATGCCTCGCCTTCCTTCATACAAGTTCTTCTTTGATGGACATCGTGGAGTACGTGTTCTTGTCATTTGATCTTATTTAATGGAAATTGAACGTCTAACCTCTGGGTACTGCCAGACATACCTTGCCAGTCTAAAGTTTGAGCATGACGTCGGCATTGGTTTTGATCTGGACTAGTTAATACCGTAGATGGCTTTAAAATTCCAATTAATCCCTCGTACAGAACTTCATTAATAATTTTTTCTGCCACGATCTGCATATTTGGTGCCATTTTTCTTAACTGTGAAGCAACATTCCTTCCAATGGCATCAAATTCATCTTCTCGCTGCAGGGCAGAAAAACATTCTTTAATCCTTGAAAGTACGTCATTCTCAACAGCTGACGACGAAGATGCAACTAAAGGCTTGAAGACTTCATCAGAGCACGTAGGAGCGCTAAACCTATGATTTACGACACTTGCAGGGTCAGGTGTATAGCAGGTATCTTTTTTGTCAAGTTCCACGGCCGTAAGGTCGTCCTTATGCGAGCCCACTTGGTGCTGCTGGAAAGAAAGAAACACATAAGATGACTTGTTTATTGTATAGTTGATAAAATTAGAAATGGTCATTGCGTACTAGGTAGATCAGGGGAGTCTACAATTACCGTTATATAAAGGGTTAGTTGTCCACGGTCAGAATGGCATTGGAGCAAGGTAATGATTGATCGTTCGTTACGTATGCGTGAATAAAAACTAGAGGTAATATGCATTATCATGAAGCTGTAAGAAGTATACATCAGTATACATTCAAGCTTGAAACATCAGACTATTTACTGTTAAAAAAACGGAATAAAAGCATTTTTCTACATTTTTGATCATCTAATTTAAACTAGTTTTTAGCTCGTACTCAAAGCTTGAATATGCTTTTGGCGTATGTACCAGGAAGATATTTGGCTTATAATCCACTACATGCCACTGAAAATCTTCCATCGAACGGTCATCTAAACTTGATTCTTGCTCAGGAAACTCGCCGAGTCGATCTTCCACTGAACGTTCACCGTCTGTTCCAGCCAGGTCTTGTAACGGTTCTTGCTTCACTTGGTCATGATCTCTCTAGTCCTTTGCAATTGGCATCCAATTATAGTAATGTGTGCCCTGTCAACTTCATGAAAAGATATTGGATTTCGAATGTTATTTATTCCTTCAATGAAAGTTGTAACTCGTTCTAGCTAATCATTTCTTTCATACCATTTCGGAATTCTATGTAGCTTATTCTTTTTCTGAAATAATATGCTGTGCAATAGCGATCACTACTTCAGACACGGGCTACAACGAAGACGTGTTTGGACATGAGGAGACTATCACTCAAACAATCAAGTCCCCAAAAGTTGTGCATTGTCCACGTGCACCATACAAAATTAAAAGCATTTTGTTCAATAAATTTTGATGTGTGTAATTCAGTGAAAAATAGTTATATTTATGGAGGAGCAGAAAAAACAAGCAAGACATGGACTTAACATGGAGGCACCACATGTTGAATACCATCTTCAAGACGCCGTCATTGAAACCTACTCAGTTTTGGCCCTGATGTACAATCATTGGTTTGAATTCAAGATTTATATTTTGAATTACATGTCTTCCGAACCTCGGAAGTCTCGTTTGTTTTATCTCTACCGGCACAAAGTGTCTCAAAGGATATTTGTTTCCAGACAAAGCCAGTTTCGCCTATCTTATCACAATAATCGCCTTCATTTATCTTCAACACATTTGTACATCACGGAGCTGCGTCTTCATCAGCAGTCGCAGCTGCACTTGCGATAACATCATCAATTTTTGTACTTTGTAAACCAACCATCGCTGACTTAAAAGTTCTCATGACCACGTACCTCAACATACGAGCGCATAAACAAGGTTAACTTACTTTTCGATGTGTCGAACAAGGAATTCCTCGTTTTCTACTTCGCCGGATAGTTCGTTCCAATGACGAGTACTTCGGTAGTAAGGCTTTCGTTTCTTCAGAAAGTGTGATCTGTGTCTCCTGAATTATAGTTCGTGGGTCATCGTTCGACGCAACAGCTCTTGCACGAATGCAAGAAAGCGTTTGCTTAAGAACAGCTTGTTGAGGCCGCACCAAATGACTGTGTTCCTTCACCCGCGTCCACAGTGCGTTTTCCAGTCTAATGCGCCCTTTACAGCGATCTTCTGTACAACGCCAAGACTCTTTTTCATTGGAAAGTTTCCTATCTAGTCGATAACGAAATCCTTAGTGAAGAATTTGTCTCTGCCCTTTCTCTGATGTAATCCACTCCATTGGCGTAATTACACAGAGCAAAGAGTAACGTACGATCCAAACAGAAGCTAAAGGGCGACTGTTGCAAAGCTTCGACCTTTCGCTGAATTGTTATGTGCGGTGTTGTCCATAGTTTTTTTAATTCATACGGCTGTCCTGTCATATGGGCTTTATTTTATAGGAATGTACTACGTATTTTGGTGCGCTAGATGATCATTCAGGATAGGATTCAACTTACGCAAGGTTGATGCTATGTGAAATTATATGTATTTTATCAAATTTTCAAACGCAGAATATTCACACCGACTTTGTGTAGTCCGAAACTGTTGAATTCGAATTCGATTTTGGGCGTTCGTCCCGTGCAAACTGTACCCGAGATTTGCCGAGATAAAAATTTCAATACTTTCCAGATAGCAGAGGTTGAATGTTTACATTTCATGATGATAAACCGTGTAAAAAATTGTAAAACCGTGCAAACCGGGCAAAAATTGGCAGAAGTTCTTTTAATTTGGAAAGAATTACATTCGTTTTTTACGCGCTTGAAGATAACTAAAAGAATTGATATTCGAAAGGTCGACGGCGATTCAGAGCTGGATTTCTGAGAGCATTGTGTTTTTGTTTGAGTACACGTTTTGTCCATGAAGATCTGATGGTTCACACGGGAATTACAATCCACTTTGTGTTTTAACATTGTTTCTATGTTGACCGGCTTCTTTCATGTTTATTACAGACTTAATGTCGTTACACCTGTTATATTGCGTATTGTTACTACATACGTAGATATATGCAGACTTTGAATTTACGTAAATTTAATAGTTCATGCTATTTTTGAATTAAAAAGAATTTTGTGGATTTGATTTTGGATCGAACTGTTTGCTAAATTGAGTTCAGATGAAAGTGAATTGAACATACCAGCATGTGAGGAAAATGTGACATTTTGCATGTGTACCTCCAAAATTAAAAGGTCCATTTCTAGATTCATACCAATTTTTTTATCGCGTGACGGAAATTGTGGGCAGGGAAGGATATCATGAGTTGGGAATCAAGTTGGCACATTAGCATCATATCTTCCTGACAATTGTAGAATTTTGAATCGTACCCTCAACCTTCGAATTTTACTTGTTAGGGGCTCCTAAAGATACTGTAGAGATTACAGTCAGGTGCGCATTACATCCTCATCGTTTCCCGGATATGAGGAGCCAATCACATCCGTAGCTCGAGGTCATACGTCTACGCAGGATGTGTGACGTCATAACGAACATCACTTCGGATTGGTCCTTGGTGTGTGGTGCTTAATTCCGCAAAGCCTGTGGTCTCATTCCTCGCAGTGACCAACATTCTGAATATTGCGCTCGTTTTGCAATTTATTTTTGAATGAAACTTTTGAGTTTGGGCTTTAGTTCATATTTTCTTTGCATTTTGTGTTAATTGTGTATGCTCACTATACATATGTCTTATTGTATCTGAGTAACTTCAATACTGATGATTTATCCGGTGCTGATTGAGATGAATTTCAAAATTGTGATGACTGTTCAGAAGATCACTTTCAACTCGCCAAATAAGATTGAGACAAACCTTCCACTTAATTTCTTAGTCTTTTTTGCTTTTCTTCCATGTGTAATCGAGATCTTATTGGCATGTATTGGTTTTCATAAACATTGCCATTTTCTTCAACATGTATCTATTTTGTTCAGTACCTGCAAACTTGTTGGGTTGCACAACTGTCGCACACAGAATTTTCCTACTAAGTGACTCACTCAATTGCTATTGTTAGGAACCCAATAACAGAATTAGTTGCTGGGTACATGTGTCTAACATTTACTGTACATAATACTAAGCATAGCTTGTGATAAAGATCAGGGTTAAATAAAGAGTAAGTTAGACATCAGCTTTTGTTGTGAACGGTTTCATGAGAGTTCATTTTCAGGGACATTAATAGGTCTTCCCTGTTTCGCTTCTTAGTAATGAAAACCCGTTCTGCCAAGCTGGGATTTCCCCAGATGCTTCGTCTGACTTCGACAGACTAGATACCGGATTCTCTTTGACTGCCAAATACTGCACGAAACATTGGGAAATTAATTCAACATAGGAGGGTTGTCGAGTTGCATTATTTAACTCGTGTTCTACGGGTCGTATGATACACGCAAAATGTATTTTCATTCGTGTCTTACGATAATTATGCGGAGTGCTGCAACATTATTTAGAGTAGTTTGTATCCATGGTTTTCACGTACATAGATATTTCCATCACCAATACAATGAGTAGAATTCTTGACGTTCACTGGAGAGATGTGCTGACGGTGTCTTCCTTTGCCACTAACCACACCCCAGGCAATGAGGGCTTAGGAATATCAACCACATCTTGTCAGGGGAATCAATAACGTTTGTTACAGATGTGTGTTGTGGGTTCATTCGTTAGATCTTATTTTCCCTTTTTTCCTTCCGTTGTCTTCTTGAGTAGGCAGGCCTGCATACCACGCCACCATTTTTGGTGCGATTGGCTCAGTTTATGCTTCTTTTATTTTTTTATTTTCGTAAATGTTACCTCTTTTTGTAGACTGCCATTGACTGCTAAGTGGAACTCGGAGATTTTACTGAGTGATGGTGCCACTGAAATTGAAGCTTACTGTTGTAGTGTGACTACTCCTTAAATAAGTCGTCAGTGTGGCTACACTGCTATCACGACAATACAAAGAAAGCAACACTAATGGCTTCAAGTCGTTAAGTGTTGCAAAAAATTGAGTGATGAAATGAGTTCTAGAAAATCATTGTGCTACTAGAAGTAAGTACGTATGTTAAAACAACTGTGAATCACTTTAACTTGAAATTTTTCTATAGCAAACCGTTCCATGACGAATTGGTTGTATTCACGTATTTTTATTACAGATACGTAGTCGATTTGTTAAGGCGCAGGTAGTAGGTTGAGCGTTGAGTACTTCGTGAAGAGGCTGTAAACGTTGAGGTACATACAGTACTGCACTGAACAGTACTGTACTTAGACACATTTGCAGTGCGAATAGCTCTAATTAAAAATGACGAGCAGTTTTCAGATTGGAATCTTCAGCAAGGCAATATTTATATGAATGTGTGTCAACAGTGTACGTAGGCGCTATAAAATTACCGTCCTTTTGTTGTGAGTAGTCTTCATACTCTTATTTATAGTTTTTGATATGATTCAGAGAAAAAATTTCACACCTGGGTGACGAAAACCACTTGGGGAACTTGAATGCAGAAATGAGTGATGGTGAGAAATGCTTTAGGTTCGAGTAGAGAGTAGAGATGAGGCATAGGATGAGTACAGTTGAGATCAAAGTACAGTTGGAACAGCTGGAACAGTTGAGATGACCGTCTTGGCCCCGACAGGAGTTCACTTATCAGGGTCTGTGAGATTTAGAGCGACGGACGAGGCAACGAGACATGGAGAGTGGGAAGGGTAGAGAGGGAGAGGGGAATGGAGGGGATGAGCGAGAAGGTGGAGAGGGAGAATGTTTGGAGAGTTTGTTCAAGGTGTGTGAGGCGCGAGCTCGTAAGAGGGAGGAGAAGGGGAGGTAGACTGGGATACGGGAGTGGTGTGCTGCGGGGCGTTGCTGATGTGGCATAAACTTCTATTCCAAATCAAGAAGAAAACAATTATATTTATATGATATAAATTCGAAGTTAGAGGCTTCAAACATGGCAATGAAAATAGTTAATATTATAATGTATTTCATGCAAGAGGAATGTAATGCGCATGGATGTACAGACAGGCGATGTGGCACAGCAGCTCGCAGGCAGCAGATGGCCTGAAAGTTTCCCAATTCGGCCACGTTCACGTGCGACAAGTTTAACGTAAACACAACTAATCTATACTTGTCCCTTTTATTTCCTAATGATTTGTTTATGATTGCAGGACTTTACGTAAGAAAAATGTATTGTTGTTTCTTGTTTTGATTATTTCTCTTTCTTTACGTAATGATCTTGTAAGGACGAGTAGCTCTGAGTGTTGTTAGGAGTACGTGAGACAACTATTTATTAACATTTTTTCTTGCGTGGCCTCAATGCTGCAAAAAAATGCCTCCAACACAAAGCCCTCGATCACTTCAGTACTAAAGACTTATTCTCGTCCCATACGCATGTATTAGTAATAATAAAGTTACTTATAAATGAATCTAGGGTCTTAAGAAACGTCAATTTTTGGGAAATCGTTACGTGAGTAATACAGATGATGTAGTAGTCCTTTCCGGTAAAAATGACTTTTCCCGGTTGGTCCATACGGCCATAACACTGATTTCAATTAACATTATCCGGTTTAATTCATCAAATAATAACTCTGTACACTAACTCTCAGTGTCCTGATTGTGACCACCTCATACTCGCTTCATCATTCCGCCGCTCTTCATTTTTCAGAATTTATTTTTGTTTCCTCCAAATCTACAATAGAACATCTAAAGTAATCTGTACAGGGTCAATTGCTGGCAGTGGAATAATGTAGATGACATTCATATCTTGTTACAAATATTTCATCACACCTTAATTTATAAAGCTAAATTAGGGTGGCCACTGAACTGGGGACGCAAGCTACGGTGGTGTACTGATGAGCTGTACAACACCTGTTGTCATGGGTGGCACAATTACCTCACTTTGTGATAAGTGATTTCTCTGAAAAGTAATGTAGTCTTTTTTGTACGTAAACAATTTAAGATATCGTTGAAGATGTTTAATTGTTCAAATGGAGGCAGTACATACAACTATGTTCAATTTTATTTATATGTTTGGATAATATTGTCTAAAAAAATGCGATTATAGTAAAACTCAATGGGTTAAGAGCTAGAGCTTTGCTGTGAGGAGTTTGTATTATTGCTGATATTTGTTCACTAATTACTAGAACTCGCGTGATTGAAGATTTACAAGATCAACGAGCGTTGTATTTGTCAATTTACTGTTTATCGCTACATTGCCATTGACTTGGTAAGAAATGTGGCATTTTCTGTTAAATATCCAAGGAGCTTTGAATTTTACTTTGTGTTCGTAATCTCACATGTTGTAAAACTTGAGAGAATCTTTTGGATCAACTTTTTCGCTTTTGGATATGTACAAGTGAAATCGACCTCTCACTCTTGCAGAATGTACCCCAGAATTCATGTCTTCATCAACATGTTACGCTTGATACTACGCAATGATTTAAACAAAACGGTAGTCATTCGGTAACCAAGTTTCAGTTGATGAGTATCTTAGAGACGTTATAGAATAAAATAAAGCAACAGAGACAAGCCGTTTGGCCCATTCTTGGGTTGCTGCTCGAGTGCCATGCCGTACTCGTGGGAGTGTCGTCCTCACATGGGAGTGGCAGACCATCAATTAAAGACCATTTTCTACTTTTGTTTCATGTTACTAACACACCAAGCAATTTTTTCTCTAAAGTATATCGTGATGAAATTAGTAACAATTTAAAATTCACGTAAAATATCATAGTACCAGTTACATGACGGCGGCGATAGTTGTTTTTAACTGTGCGTATAGAAATTAATAAAGAGCGAGATGGCTTTCGTCGTACGCTTGGTGATACTGACCTTGTTTTTTTGAGTCTCTTCGACTTAAAAACTTGCAGCAAACCGAATCTCTTCACGTGAATGTTGATTACAAAACATTGCTCGTGAATAATGATTTTAATTTTATTTATTTCGGATGGGTAGCTCGTACATGCATATGAATATTGCTCATATATATAACGGACAGTTTCATAGAGACCAAGGTTCATACACAAATATAAGCTTATGATCGACGCTTCTTGAAATATCTTTTTATTGAATGAAATTAAAGCATTGGCTTTTTTCTTGAAAATAGTGATGCATAATGCTTGCATAAAGACTACGCACATTGGGCGGCAATTGTGAAGTACGACGCTGAGACGTGGCTGTGTGGACGAACTTTCACCTGAGCACGAGCGATCCTTGAACCTTGAGGCTGGTGAGCAACTCCTTCCATGTTGTGTGCAGGAGAGAGCAATGACCTCAGCATGAGTGGCAACATGCCATCGATTTTGAAATACGGAGAACTATGGATATGGGTGTTCGCAGACCTATATTTACATCAGTCATATTTATTTCAAAAAAAGGTGAGGTGAGCACATCCATGAGTTCATCCATGCGCTCCTTATACCTCGTTAATTGATGGTACAACCCTGCGTAATTTATTGAATCGCTTGTTGAACTATTAATGGGATGAAACAAAGAGATGATGTCAAGAGCTCTCCAAAGTCGCTAGGCTTCTTTCGACTACGTCCTTCAGTTGTGATCTGTGGAACACTTTCCGTGTCAGTGAATTTTTCCCTTTGTGAATGGAAACATTTATTTCTTCAGTGAGTTTTTGATACCCACTTATGATGATATAAAGTGTATAATTTTTGTAATCATAGTATTTATATCACAAAATCTTTATTGCTAACTGGCATTAGTACTGCCTTTACCACTGATGATCCCTAAACTAGTTCTTAGTGTCCACTCCAGTTACGGTTTCTGAATTATAATTCATATGTTCCGTCACAGTGATGCTCATGGGCATGATATTGCATCTTTGGACCTGATTACAGTTAATTAGGTGAGTTTAATATATATATATATATATATATATATATATATATATATATATATATATATATATATATATATATATATTTACGCTTAAATTAGGTTTTTGGACTCCACAATCGCATTTACCTAAGTTTAATTTTTAAAACCAATTCAAAACCCTAGGCTCTTATTCTTGCAAACTGGCGTGAAAAAGATTGCTCCAGGAATTCTCATTTTCAAATTCGTTAATGAAAAAATAAATGTTATTTTGTTTTCGGTATGGTCTTCAAGTTTAGTTTTTACTGATATATTTGTACAATTTCAATTTATGCATACAAAAGGGAAAAGTATCCTGCATACGGACAGCATTTGGAATGCAAATAACAAAATTCACCGTCTTATAAGTCTCTCATTGCGACTTCTTGTTTTCTTTCGACTGTGTAGAAGAGCTTTATATATTTGCATGATCTTCAACTGAGTTTTGCTTCTTTTTTATTGGAATTTTGATTTCTGTGTTTCAAGAACAGTTCATCATGACTGGGTAGTCTTGTGCTGCCCGTAGTCACTCAACTTCATGTAACTTCTGGATCTAGTTTTTTTTCATATTCCTCTACACTTATTTCACGCGAGTTCTTAATCACGTAAGGTTTTTTACCATCATGTCGCGAAAGCGAAAAACGTCATTATTAAAAAAACTCTTGCTATATGTAATTTTGATTCTTTCCGGTATTTAGTAGAGAATTTTAGAAAGCTTCTAATGTAGCTCAGTCTTTAATAATTTATTTAACGAAGCAAAAATGTATCCGTTCTACATAAAGCGGGCCCGGAAAACCGAAACTTTCTTAGAGGAAAGTCTCTCTTTTATGCGTAACCTGTTATGATACAGCGCTTTTGAGCACGAGTATTCTCTTTATTAGGGAATTTCATTGGGTAAATATTTGTTAAATATATTTTACATGTGCGTCCTAGTACAGCTGCTAATACGTGAAGAAAGTTATGAATATTTTTTACAAACAAATTATTAAACCTTTTCTGAGAATGAACGTGACAATCGTTATACTGAAGAGCATGACTAACTGATGAGTAAGTAGATGTATGTATTCGTAGAAGCGCCGTGGCTGAGTAAGCTGTACTCACAGGAAGCGATCTACGGAAATGCGTACTGGGAGCAGTACGTATTTCTTGATTATGATATTTGCTTGAGAAATTGTACGTTTCATTAATGTCTATTACAATTATAATTTTCAGTGTTCAAAGTAGAAAAAAGGTTGTCTTCATGTGCGCATCATATTTTCCCATTGATGGACAAAACTGCATAAATTTGATCACTGCTCCTTGTTTGTTTTGTGTTTTATACAGGGTGTCCCGGAAGTAACTGACCCTTTCGATTTGCTAATAAACCGAAAACTATTTACGCTAGGATATTGAGACTTGTTTTATTCGAAAGAAAAACCTTTTTTGGCACAATAGGATACTTGGTATTCTATTTACGAACCAGCTTGATATTTGATTTTTGCAAACCCTTAATTTTCATCATGTCTCCATACAGCAATGAAAAAAGAATAAGAATTTTGCAAATCTACACACGGACAATGTCAACAACAGAAGTGCAACGTGATTACAGAAATTATTTCAGAACAACAACCAGTCCTTCGAAGAACACAAATAAATCAGTGTATCGAAAATTTACGGACACTGGAAATGTTAATGATAAACAACGATCTGGAAGATTCGGAATAGTTAACACGACTGTGATAATCATTAGGCAATAACTGTTGGGTAAATTTAATTTTGTAAGGATATAACTTCAAGTCTTTTTTAAGAATGCGGTGTAATGTCGATCGGGAAATGGATAATTGAGTTGAACGTTTTCTGATGGAGGCTTTAGGATTATCTGTAACACTTGCAGAAACTCGCTCGATTACAGCTTCAGTTCGAGTTGATTTTAATCTTCCAGATCGTTGTTTATCATTAACATTTCCAGCGTCCGTAAATTTTCGATACACCGATTTAATTGTGTTGTTCGAAGGACTGGTTGTTGTTCTGAAATAATTTCTGTAATCACGTTGCACTTCTGTTGTTGACATTGTCCGTGTGTAGATTTGCAAAATTCTTATTCTTTCTTCTTTGCTGTATGGAGACATGATGAAAATTAAGGGTTTGCAATGAAGCAAGAATCAAATGTCATGCTGGCTCGTAAATAGGATACCAAGTATCCTATTGTGCCATAAAAAGGTTTTTCTTTCGAATAAAACAGGTTTCAATATTCTAGCGTTAATAGTTTTCGGTTTATTAGCAAATCAAAAGGGTCAGTTACTTTTGGGACACCCTGTACATGGCTTTTAATTAACTAGACGTACTTATGGGTTAACTGAGCGAATGCACTATAAGGAAATCGAAGAGAAATGATTACTTTTGTTTAAATTATTGCACAGTTTCAAGCAGAAAATGCTCATGAATAAAAGACAAATATTGAAGCACATTTCGGTAGTTTTGGTTGATCATCAATATATTCGTATAGTTTTAGATGGATATTATTGTTGGAAAAATGTTTCACACTTATTTTCTGTGTTTTTAAGGACTCACACTTCTTCAGTGAAGCACTCAATGCTTGTATACGAGCATACGTTGAGAATTACGGGCACTCTTGTTCTTATTAAGTTGATGTTCTTGATTCAACGTGCAGCACAACGACTCTGCTGCTAAGAACAGAGTACCTCACAACTCAGGATATAGAGCCTGCGTTACAGCTTGCCGAATGTTTTGGTCAGTGGAGATGGTGATAGCACTCCTACTTTGTGCTCCACGCTCGTGCAATTGTGCATGCAGTGTCATCTGGTTGTCTTCGTTTTCAAGTCGCAAACACACCATCTTTAAAACAACGGATCACAGCTCTTTGTTCCTCCTCATTTGGTGCACTAAAGTAAGAGATGAATTCTACTCCATCACCAGCGAGAAAACTCGCAAGATTAAGCTCTAACTTCGATCACATGATCGCTATGCAAGGAATAAGATTTACCTATGAACTACGACATAGATTTATATGGCTGAAGTACAAACAATGCTTGATATTCCTTCAAATTCCTTTTAAATGTTTTGACAGCAGCTTCATATTTCAAAATTGAAGCAAGTGTTATGGCGTACCTGTGAGACATCGCTACACTTACTTACGAAAGAATGACATCCCACCCTCAAAAGATTGAACTAAAGAGAACTTGAAGTGTAACGAACAACTCAGGATCGTGAAGTGGAAAGGAGCCAAAATACAGTGCGGGTTCACCACTCTGTCTTCGTTTTTAAAACCCGAGAGCAAAATTACTTGCTACGATATTTTCTTTAGGGAGAGCGCTTATTTGTACTGATCTAAGAGTCATAGAATCCTTACCTAATTTTAAAAGTAAGCCTGTTCCCAATGATTCACCTAAGTAATACCTGTGTATTTCTAACGAACGTTTCCGTAATTTCATTCATCGTTTCCGTAATTTCACTTCTGCTATTCCGTTTCAGATGCTGATGAATTTACCTCATTTCAAGCGAGATCAATCCACATCTCTTTCAACCGTTCGAAAACTTCTTTTATTCTTATTGGACTTATTTAAGAAGAATAAAGCATATATTAAAGTGAGACCCTTGGCAGGAGAGTCGTTAGCATCATAATAGAAGTTAATAATGAACTCTTCACAACTCCATCATAAATAGAGGCCAATAGTCATACACAACCCTGTATCATAATTAGAGGATAGTAATTAGCCATCCACAACTGTTCCATAATTAGGGCAAGCCTGGAGCGGGTTTACAAGGGATACTATTTTGCTTTGACAATAGTTTTCTGCACACCTGAGCACACAGCCGGCCATACGAGCTCTCACGAGATGACGCAACAGGGCACAAGTCGTGCAGTTGTAGGCTGTCTTTGGACTCTTCAGCTGTCATTTTTGCCTGAGACTGCAGAGGACTGCCTCAACTTGGTTTCGAGGCTTGGAAGTCCTATAGCTTAATTGAAATTACTTTGCGTGTCTTAGGAACTGGTGTATTTGGTCCTATTTACTTCCTTCTCACAGAACGCACGAAGACGCTGGCGGACCATGCAACCGACTTTGAACCTCAATGTCACCATGTTCATCTTTGCAATGAACATACACTCGTCTGTTCCACCCAGGGTTGTGGAGTCGGAAGAACATTTTGTCTCAGAGACCACCCATTTTGAAGTATGTGACTAATTCCACCATACATGAAAAAAAAACACTCCCCTCTCCCTTAAAACATGCGACTCTTCCAAGCCTGCTTGTAATGTTGATCAGCTATGATAGCGTTACTGCACTCTATATATTGAATAATCGACAACCACGTCTTTTATCACAGACTATACCATATCTGAACAACCAGACTCCTTAACACACGAGACTTGACTTTACAAGCCCGCTCTTCCAATATAATTGTTACCTTGACACGGCGTTGAAATCCTATTATCATGCTATCTACCTTCACCACCATAAACATGAATGTTTATTTGAGACATTTGATTCAATATCAATGAAGTTGAACAACATAACGAGACTTCACTCGTTTATTAACTTCATGTGAAATTGAAAAGGTAAAATAAACGCATATCTTGTGTGGATTGTCATTTATTGACATAAATTATTTAGTCATATAAAAATATACGATTTGGGTGAGCCGACATGACCCAATCCTAGCATATGAAGTAATTGTAATCACTATACAAGGCAAATGTTCACTTTCTTCAATTTGCACATCACAATTCAGCAATAGTAACATCATGACCGAACATTAGGACTTCAAAATTTGTTTACAAAAACAACATAAGTGCAATTCACAATGATTTATAGCAAGAACTGCTGAACTATGAATTAGAACAAACTCCTAAGTCACGCGCACAAGATATATAAATTCTTTTACCAAACATTTTCAAAACTGAGTATTGCGCTGTCATTTATGCGAAATGGTCTGACTAGCACGTACGGATATCTAATCCAAACAAAACAGAATCAGGTACAATGGACATTACTACGCACGAAGGCTTATTGAGCACTGAAATTCTGCCAACCGATAAACCAGAATAGGCGTGGTAACATACATGACCATTTCCAGAAATCAGTTATGTTAGGCACTTGAAGGAATCACTAGCTTTAAATATACATATTCAGGCCGTCAGCGCAACGATATGAGGCCCAGTCGGGTGAATAGGTGATAAACAATACTCAGATTGTTGTTGTGATTGAGAAAAACTAAAAAATGAAACGAGTGACGTTAACTGATCGACTTCCATTTCTTCACAGCCACCGGATGTGTCGCCCGAATTTTCGTCATCAGAGTCCGAATCTTCTGACGAACTGCCAGACTTTTCTTCTGATGATCCATTACGTAGTCGATTGTTGCCAGCGCATTTGATATCTTCTATTCTGGAGAGGTGATCACTACAAGAAATGGGAGATGAATTTGTATCTGAACAACCAGGTGAAGAGGTTTCTTCCATTACTTCGCTTACTCCCGTGATATTTGCAGGACTTTCAATGTTCGTTGTACTAGCAGTTGATGTATTGTCACTTGTAGGTCTTTCGTATGACTGAATATCTTCTCTTAACTCTGATCTCAATCGTTTAGGGAGAATAGAAGAAACTGCTGCGGCGGTTTCTTGGTCGCTAACTCGTCTTCGCTTCCTAGTATTTTGAGAGAAATTACTTGTAGAGGTGGTGACGGTGGAGGAATTAGTGACGGATGTTACGGTGGTGGTTGTGTTGGTAGTATGCGTGATGTTATTATCTGTGTTGGCTCCGGCTGCAGGTAATTTACTTTGTTCACTGACGCCTTCGGGAATTGCAACATCATCTTCAGGACACTCGGAACGTTTCCTTTCAGTGTTCACATTAGGAGTAAGAGTATTTATATTAAGATGCGGATTATTCAAGTGACACACAGGAGTCACAGTCACTTCAGGAGGCGGGAACTTAGCTACGCGTTCCCGCTCTTCCTCGAAATAAATGTTGCGGGCCTTGTGTAACACTGTAGCCACAAGCAACGACCTATGCAAACTAGCGCCTGTTCGAGTAACTCGAGAGGCGTTCATTTTGCCAATTGACACAGAGATCAACTTCTGTGCTTCCAAACTAGTGGCAGAAAACATATTGAATAGTGCTCTCTTTATGAATCACGTTTCACCACGGAACGAATCACGTGTAAAGTTCAGTGAGTAGTTGAGGCTTCAACTTTGACACACTCACTAACCAGCAATGAAGAGTGCTGAATTGCTTCTAAAGGCTCGGTGAAAGTTCCGGGGATTATATACGCTTCTCATTCCAAACGTCACGTACTGGCGATGCCAGTTACTGATTCAGTCAGGCGATACTCGGAAATTTTGTGTAGGCTTGGGGAAAATTTTATTATGAAGGGTTAAATTAGCAAATACGAAACAACTTGCTATAAGTGAGATATGTCTAGCCCTGAAATATATTTCAATGTAGAAACAAGTAATCTTTGAAAATAAGGTGGTATACGGCATTTATTCGAGATTGCGCGCATGCGCCTCATCTCGCAATGGCCGTGAATTAGGTCCCGTTACAATACGAACTCCATATACTTTCGGAATCGTTCATGAGATTATATTGTTGAGGAATTTACTAGTTATGCCCGTACATATTACTCATTATGATGTATTTTATTATATTGTGATATATTTTACGTGTAAATCCTATTTTATTATTAGTATTTACAAAAAAAGGAAAAAGTAAACTCTTCGGTTTCAATGGAGACCTTTGGCAGCTGATAGCTTACTCATTCTAGCCTCGACCAAGCTTCAATTTATTGCGAGGAGAATGTGTTCGTATTTTTGAAGCGTAAATATCTCAAGGGCGGGAATGAGAGATTAGTCATGGATCATCGAGGTACCCTCTATTCCTTAATTTGGAGTCACTCATTGACTTCATTAACAAATAAACTTGTACAGGTACAAATAATTTCCTTCGTGAGTTAATTTAGTCGTAAAAATCAGCATTGAAATGAGTGCATTTGATGTAGCTGCAGGGTGAAAATTCTTAATTGATTGATATAAAAATGAAGCAATTTGCATGCCATTTAGTTA
>VCRD01000631.1:0-55049 GCA_006783055.1 Trinorchestia longiramus | reverse complement strand
ATATATATATATATATATATATATATACATATATATGTACATATACATCACGAGTACTACGAAGAAGACGTAAGATGTGTATTCATACCATGTAAGTTAATGCGACCAATGTTAATTATTTTTAAAACACAATAACAGGCAGGCACAATAAATGAACGGTAGTTTCCCGCCTTTTCAAAGCATGATTGCTCTAAGGAAAAAAATTTCAGCCTCTTGAGTTAGTGTGACCAGTGTTGGGTTTCTTAGGAACTCAGTGACGGAAAAGCACGACAAATGGGACAGTAGCTCCAGAGGGTAGTCTAACCTCTGATTTTTAACATCAAAACCTCTCAAATCATGATAAAGGAACTTCTCTCTTGCCCTCCAGATCCACAAACTGAGAGTTTACCTCGAGGAGAGCATTTGACAGTCCTAGACTTCTTCCTGCACGACTTGAACGACACGACGCTGCAGGTAACGTCAATCCTACCTCGTATTAGTTTACCCTATTATCACAAAAATCTTCTAGCCCCATTTCGTTTCCACCAAGCATGAGTAAACCATCCATTTTAACAATATAGACTGTAACATGACGTTGTAGTTGGAGCGTATGCAGAAAATTAATAGGTTACATCTCCTAAAACTTATGCCAGATATGCGCGCAAGCTATGAACTATGGATTAAAGTTTAAATTGATGAATACATGAATTGATGAGCAAATAGACTGACGCACTAATGGACAAATGGATGGATTGATAGAAGATGAAATGCGATTTTTAAATTAAATTACACCCCACAACACCGGAGGTTCAAATGAATGGAAAATGTAAATGATTTACCTCGGGCCTGGTCTCGTACGTCACTGTCTGTTTTACGGAGTTTGGATAATGCATGAAACAAGGGGAGTAAATCAGCCACAACTTCCAGACTCTACTATGGAAATTCAAACGTCTAGCCGGACATCAGGTTGTGTGTCAGCGTTTGTTTCTAGCCCACAACTGCTCGTGTTTGCGATCGATTACTGCCAACAGTTAAGGATCAATGTCATTATATTCCTACGGAAAGTTGCCATAAATAGTGATCAATGGAGCTAAGCAACCGCACAAAGCAACATAAACAAATAAGGATTGCGATCCAGCTCTTTGCCTTTAGGTGACCTACCGTCTGTAAGACGGCCTACCGTCTGTAAGCCGACCTACCGTCTGTAAGACGACCTACCGTTTTATGCCGACCTACCGTCTTTAAGACGTCAATTTAACTCACATAAAGTTTTTAGTAAAATGAAGATTTTCTCTATATAATTGACAATAGCCAAGCTGACACATTTTATTTTACATACGAGTCATTTTATTTAACGGAAAGTTACATCCGTTTAAGCATTTTTTACATTTCATATTGCATGAACACTTCAGAGTTAACATTTTTGTTAGACTGTATAGAAGTAGCCAAAAAATTCTAGCAGTTTTGCTAACTTTAATAAAGCGATCTTTCTTTCTTATGTTTTCTAGGAGTGCAAAAGATTCACTTTTATTGGTAGTATTATTGATAGTAAGAAAAAACTAGCACTAATAAATCGGTTTCCGTTACCAAACATGTGTTTTATACGTGAAATTCCTTATTTTAATCAGATAAGAAATTTGACATTTTGATTTACAGCATACTCGAAGTTTTCTTAAGCGCGATATTTTTCCGTTCATCGAGGTTAGAAAAATATGAAATACAGGGTGCGGCAACATATTATAGCTTCCTGTTTTTCAAAGCAAAGTGCTTTGAAAAGAAATTATGTTGCCGCACACGGTAAAATTCATCGCGCATTACGCTTCGGAATTGTAAGATTATACATGATTTTGAAATAAGCTTAATAAACCTACCGTACTAGTAGAACAAGGAAAAAAGAAATAAAATTCAACATACCTTCTTTCTCACGACGTATGTTGTACGGTCACCTTTGGAGACAAATTGTCTTGTTACAGCGTTTAACACAGGGTGTTACAGAAAGTGACATATGTTGCCGCACCCTGTATTAGTATACATAGATTTTGACTACAAAAAAGATTAGGGGTAACGTTTGGCATACACATTTTGTTTTAATTTTGTTCCACATCTGTTTCATTTGTACTTGCGAGGGTTTACTTTGAATAAGGATTCGATTTCAGTTCACTTTTCCTAAAAATTGCCGTTTGATTAAGAACTGAGAGTGAGAAACAGCCACATTTGTATGCTTCACAGTGGGAAACGTAAAACAATAAGATTCTTTCTGTTTTTTTAGGTCCTTAACACTTCAATCAAACTTTTGATAAGTGTTGCAGTGAAGTATAATATGTAACATCAAATATTGCTGATGACATACAGGAAAATTCGTTTTATCATATTTATCAACGTTAACATTGTGATTACTCTTGTGAGGAACCTAAATATTTGTATACAAATACCACCTAAGGCATCAAAAACACATATATATATATAAATCTCAACAACTACTATGACACAAAGTATCGACAGACACGATAAAACAACGATTCTACTAGAAGAAAAATGATAAAAAACAATCCTTTAGACACAAGGCGTACAGAACATACCCAACAAGTCGAGCGTTGCACTGAAGAAAGTTGATGTGTCCACTGGAGAAACTTGACATGCACTTTATGAATTTAGGTGCAGCTCAACCTTACTGACTTTAGTGGGTCGACGCTGGCGATGTGCATGTGGTTCCGAGAGGTGACCCCCGTGGTGCCGGCTGACATCCTCGAGATAGACTTCAACCACCGCCTTACAACGGTGCAGGGTGGGTGTGTGGACAGGAGAGTTCTTTTAATTTCATGAACAGGGACACGAGTACTCAGTAAAAAGAATCTAATCCAATAAAAATTTGGCGGATTTAGTGTGGAATACACAAAGATTATTTGCTATATATTCGCTAAGTCTCCTATTAAATATTTTTTGCTACATTAACCGTAATTATAATTGCGATTGAGAAAAATTTCATGATTCAAACGAGGAGGAACTTTGACCATATCTCCCCTTTCTATTACTGAGAAAGTTGGAGTAAAATGATAGTGTGGTGACTAAAACAAAATCATCATGAAGGGCAGCTAGTGTTGTACGAATCTACCGTGTGTTAGCGCATGGTAATTCCACGACAACCACCAGAGGCACCAACAAAAACACTGTGCGAATAGGCCTTCGAAAGAAGCTTATAAATTTTCCTTATTCTTCGTGGGTAGCTAAGCCGCCAAAATATGATAAACAAGGATCTCTTTCTGTGTATCCTACTGCGGGAAAGACTGATAATTGGTGATAGTTGTATTAAGAACGACGTCAAGGTAAGAACTCTTCTTGCTTTTGTGGGAAAGTTTTCAAGGCTGCAGTGGTTAATTGCAGCTCTTTTTGTGTCAAATACTGCAATCATAAAAAACCTAATGTCTTTGTATTAAGTGAAAAGGTTTGAACATATTGAATTAAAATTCATAACCAGCTTTGAACTTAAAAGTAGCGTAAATGAATGCTCTACGTAATGAGTTTCGAAAGTTCAAAATTTGATATAAGCGAGCCAAAAATACATACAATCCAATGTTGACCGAATTTATTTTTTTAAATCTTTGCACACGAGTATACTATACCATATATATATATATATATATATATATATATATATATATATATATATATATATATATATATATATGTATACCAAGGACTACTATAAACAGGACGTGCACCGCCATGTAGCTGACTGCTGGAGCGGAGGCTAGTTCACTGCGTTCAGTTATCCTCTGTCTGTCATAGTGCGAACATTGTCGTAGTCTATCGCTTGGTTTGAATCGGAGATTGTTGTTTGCTTCGAGGCACACTGCTGCATTTCTAAGTGGATACTGTTTATTTACAAAGTTTATTGCTAATTATATGTATTAAAAATGCCGAACAAGTGAGGGGTTGTGAACTGTCGGGATAATTACAATAAGGAGAACAGGCGCCGCACAGTATCTTCAATGTGCCTGCTTCATGTCTGCCATCTCCAAAACTCACACCTCGCCCGGCGAAAGCTGAAGACTAACAACTGAGGTATTTTCTTCAGAAGGATAAGATTACTTCATTTGATGCTTTCAAACCTGAACGTAACCTGCAGAAGCAGTACAAGAACTTGATTATTTCAAGATCGAAAGAAAGGCTTGTGTGTTTGTTCATGACCGACAAATTCAGTGAATGCAGCATTCACTGTTATATTTTATTTTTTTACTCTCTTTCTCTGATATATAACGCCCGTTCATATTAAACACGATATATACAGATGACTGTAATAATGATAAAATTTCATCGATCATCAGCAAGCTATACCATACGGTCAACAAGTAATTAGAAAATACAATTTCAATTTAATAATAATCACAACTTTATGTTTTAAGTTTTCGCTCTCATAATTTTCCTTTTTCGGTCTTTCTCGGATGTTAAACATCCAATTCAGTTAAATGTAATGATATCAAGTCTAAGCTGTACTTAAAGAAAATATTTCGCTTATCACCTAAAATGCGTATAATACCTACCACGTCAGAATTTATATGTATCACCAATGATTACCTCTTAAGTCATCATTGAAAAAGCGAAGTTTCATTTGTTTCCCCATGTATGTTTAACGTTCATTGCGTGATGTGAATGTTTACGTATACCCGTAGGTACTGCTGTTCTATCGTCTATGATACTATGCATAGAATACTTACCACTTAAGGATTTTATAATAAGGTATCTTTAAAAACCAATGCTGTTACATTTCTTATGTACCAACTTTATTGGAAATATACGTTTTTGTTTTGTTTGTTTGTCTGTGATTGTCGAAAACAAGCCCACTTTGTGTTCCCCACTAACGCTCAGTGCGTTCAAGAACGGTATTAGTACCACTGTTCAAGACACTTCATCCCAACAATGGTTTGAGATCGTATACTCAGTTCGACGAAACTGTGCTCTTGGCAATGCACTATGACATCCCGTTTGACAAAACGTTCCAAAATGTTGTCAATCTTCTTCAAGCTCACACATCAGCCTGTGTTGACACCAAGAAGGTGAAAAAGTTGGTATGTTTGACACGTCAGTTGGAACTTTTATTACAGAAGCAGTTTTCCATGAATGATTGTCTTTCTTTTCAATCATACCCAAAGTGTAATTATGAACAGCTCAGAGACTTTTTGGTGCTGCCATGCAAACGCAAACTGCAGTAAATCACTTCATCTATTGACAAGGACCAGGTTCTGAGGGAAACATTTGACAAAGTTCTGACACTGCAGCTGAAGAATGTGTTTCTCTTGGTAGATGAAGTCCAGATTGAACCAACTGTTCAATTTTCTGGTGGGGTGCTGAGTGGCATGGCCGAGAACAACCGAGACTGCAGGGTTCTATGCTGTGTGTCATGATGAAGTCGCTGCACAAAGGACCTAGTCTGATGATTTCAGTGTAATTGACATTGGCTGTCCCAAGATGTTCCATCGTCTGGCAAATGTTCTATTGAATGGACTCCATAACCTATAGAAAGTCCAGGAGAAGAAGGCAGTCCTTCAGACCTCTGTAAAGAAAGCCCGGTTGGCTGACTAATCGCTACAATTTGGTAGGTTTTTGCTTCTATGTCTGTTTATTTATATGCGTGAATGTTTGTATATTTGGTTGTTTGCATTGGAAAAGGTTTAACTATAATCAATTTGCAAAGTCTAAAACTACGGCTTTCTATAAAGTGGCCACTAAGCTCATACAATAATACATGTTAAGTCCGGTTAAAATTGGTATTTCAAAGCATAACACTGCTTTAAACCATTTAAAATTCACTGTAAAACCTTATTATCCCTTCTATTGCTTGAAAGAATTAATTTTTGATCAATTCGTCCGATAGAAAATGTTATGTTACTAAGAATGCAATGGCCTCCGCTAGCGTAGTCAGCTATATGTCGATGCACGTCCTGTTTATAGTAGTCCTTGATATATACATATATATATATGTATATATATATTTTATATATATATATATATATATATATATATATATATATTTTATATATATATATATATATATATATATATATATATATATATATATATATATATATATATATATATATATGTACCATATAATTTGTATGTTTCATACATTAGAAGAAGCACACATGTCGCTGATTATGAACTTACGTAAACTTTTCCATACGGCAGTGAATAAGCAGGAATTGTACATCCAGTCAACGATTGGAGCGCCTCTGTACGCCTCTGGCATCAAGATCCAAAAGCTGACATGGACTGAGTTCTGCATCACACTTTTTGGATCTGAGGTGATTATCTTGCGTACTGCTGATGATGTGTTTGTCCTGGGCAACACCTCTTATAGCAAAACACAAAATAATGATGATTCTCCGTTGAAAATTTCTCTCGGTCCGGACACTACACAGATGTTCTTTGGTGCCGTAGCAGGAATTAGAATTTATGACAGAGAGCTCACAGAAGAAGAAATTGCCGTGCTAAATACATGCAACGGCAGTAGTAAAGGAACGGTTCCCTTTACGGAAGAAAGCAAGGCGGCAAATGGTTTCGGGATCAACAACAACGTCGCCAAATTAAGAGTGAAAAAAAGTAAGATCTGCGACAAGGAATCTCCCAAAAACTATATAGTACTACGGCAGAAGTGCGGTAACTACAATAGCATGAAAGTAGCTTGTGAAAACCTTGGAGGAAGACTTCCTTCACGAGAGAGAGATTACATTGAGGACATTACGGATGGATTCTTCTACGCCCACAGTGAAAACCAGACATCACTACAAAATATATACCTAGAAAGTCCGAATTCGCCCAATCAATGCGATGTCATTGAGATAAGTATTTTGTCGAATGAAAGATACGTGTACAAAAACGAGACTAACGAGTGTGCAGCCGACCTTCAATACCTGGTGTGTATTTTAAATGAATCCTATTCCCTAAGGGTGTACACTAGCAATGATAACGTTCAACTTTTATTTCCTCATACCATACGGTATAAAGTGTTCTTTTCGGATTCAAATAACAATTTCCTTACTTATGCATCGTGCAGGCATTCTCAAGACTTGTTATGCCTTTTCTATTACACTCAAACGACAGACTATTACACGTACGAGCTCCAGTCTGACTCAACTTTTTTCATCGGGAGAAAGAGGTGGGATTCTCTCCTGACCTCTGATAGTTCAGGGAGTAAGATCTTCTCGATGACCGTGTGCAACACATCTTCCTTCACGTGTGATTCTGGATCCTGCATCAATATCATGCTCCGCTGCAATGGCGAGGTGGACTGCGATGACAGTTCAGACGAAGGCGCAGCGTGTTCGTATATTTTACCCTTACCCACCACCTACTGGAAGAAAATGTGTCCCACTAGCAAACCAGTCATTAAAATGAGGGCAAGAAGTCTTGGAGTCAACAACGTCCTGATGAACAACAATGAAATAGAGATCACGCTCTTCACCGATCTCACATGGATGGACCATAGGGTCAATTTCACAATGCTGCTGGTCGGATCTACTTACCAATTACCAGAAGAGAACCTTACAGAGCTGTGGCGTCCGCAGATCTTCCTCGACAACGGTGGCTACAGCAACAACTTGAACATCGCAAAAAGGACGTCCTTGTTGGAGAACTTTTACATTCGCACAAATGTGACTGGAGATGTTTTCTTTCACAACACTAGAGAAGGTAAGACAATTAAGCAATTTTATAAGAGCAGTTATAATGTGTATAAAGATATTACAACATAATCTTGACGCTACAGATTCACCTTAAATGACAGCGTTTTTATGTTTATCTCATGTTTATAAGTTAAATGAATGGTGAATATATCATTTATGTGAATTCGTAAGTTCAAATTTACAACCTCAATTATTCACTTTAATATGAGACAGATGGTTACTCAAAAATCGGTATCTGTCGTCAGGCATCGTGAACTACGGAAGTGATGTAGAAATCCACTACGAAACGTCGTACCTCTACACGTTCGGGTGTCGTTTTGACTTCTTTGCTTTCCCCTTCGATATTCAAGTGTGTTCGCTGAAGTTCTCCCTAAAAAAAATACCAGGGAGTTCCTGCCAGCCTGTATGGAGCTTTGTGAATGCAATTCTCAGCAACCATTCTAGCATTCCCATGTACGACGTCCAGCAACTCCGCTACACAATTTCAAACGAGAAACAACTCAGAATACATGTTCTCATGAAACGGAAGTACTTCTCGTACCTACTCACAACTTTTCTTCCGTGTATTATCCTCTCAGTGCTTGGGTCCATGACGATGATATCATTCCGTCTGGATAATTTTCAGGACAGAATAACGGTGACTTTGTCCCTCTTGATTGTCGTTGCATCATTGTTCTCGCAAGTCGTATCCACGATACCGACTTCCCCGTCTTCCAAATGTGTTGAAATTTTTTTTTTCTACATCATCCTTCGTCTAGCTTTCGTGTTCATGCTGCACAGCATCGTCGACGTAATCATTTCTCGTGGATTGCGGACCGTAGTAAAGCCAATCTCTTCAAGACTAAATCCAACTGACAAATCGCACAAGTCCAAGCAGAGAGACGAACATTCTGGCAAGAAAGCCATGGGTTGGTTGGCAGATTTTGACAATGAAATGAGACGGGCGTATTTCATACCTGATCAGGCTCAAAGGGTCAATAAAATAGGTTGGATTGTTGGGTTCACGTGCGATCTTATGTTTGCTTTAATTCTTTCATATTTTGTTCTCGACAACACCTCCAAGCAGGTAAATAGCTTCGAAGCAGCAGAACTTTATCCTTTTCAAGAAGAATATAATGACTTTTAATGATAATATTTCACCGTCAAATACCATACGTAAGGAGAATTTAATATTAGCCAACAGCAATACTTACCTGATTATGTTATAAATATGTATTTTGCTAGGAGACCTAGACTTCTGCAATTGAAAATGGCTCTTAAAAAATAAAAATCGTATTAAAAGAACAAAAAATAAATTGCAAAAAATGAACCAAAAAATCTCAAGTTATGGGAAAAATCAGTACCCACAACAGGTTCTGGCAGGCAGTGCTGCAGTAGTTCAACATGACAAGAAAGTGTTAAAATACATGCTGTGTTTAGCCACCGTTTCTTTCCAATTGAAGCTTTCCTTAATTTAAACTTAAAAGATACATATAAGATAAAGAATATTTCAAGTGATTTAACAGGACATAAAATTTTAGTATTTGTTGACACTGCATGGGGCATCTGGCACACGCAGTGCACCCAACGAAAACACAGCGACAAGCATGAGGACAGGATAAGAAAAGAGAAAAAGACAAGCAAGACCGTAGGTCAGTTAAAAAAGCATAAGCACAAAATGACCAAATAATTAGGTTTAGTTAAAAACACACTATCAGACACAGCGTTGCTAAGTCCCTTTTTTAATTTTTAATTGATTTTTCTTGAAAATTCATGCAATGTAAAAGTTCTTGTAGAAGTTGCAAAAACATGTGCATTGTTAAGTGCCATAAATAAGCATCGAAGCCTCCTTGCGCAAGCTGAACTAAGATATCGTAAGATGCAATGACCGTCAGCAAGTTGGGAATGCAATCCATGCATTAAGTTGAGGCAGCCCAGAATTTAAACGAAGTGCAGCTACTGTCAATACACTTACATCAATACAGTCGTTTTGAATCCGATTGAATTGAATACAGTTGTTTGAAAGCCAGTGAGTTGAAGCCAGTCGAAATGAAGCCACTTGGGATGAATACAGTTGAGTTGAGTGTAGTTCAGTTGAATGCAGTTAGTTGAATGGAGTTAGTTTCATTACTGTTGCAGTGAATTCAGTTGCATGCAATACAGTTATATTTAATCGGTAGTGTAAATGCAAATAAATCATGAAATTGTAAGACTTGCAAGCTTACTTCAGATTGTACTGCTACGTACATTTCATCAAAATGATCTGAGTATGGCGCACTAATGTTTCACTGGTTCAGTATCTCGCACAAATCTTCTATTGCTCGACAAATATTTCAACCAGAGGTTAGTTAATGAGTTGAAGAAGGACCATTAAGTGTGGCAGCTGCTGGCACCGATGCCTCACGCCACACGTGCCACACCAATACGCCGTAATAAAATTAATTTCTGTCCCCCCACAATGAGAAGCCACGTCAAGTTTGTTGTGCTCTCACTTGTCTGGAGCTCAAGGCTCTTTCAGTAGAAGACACTGACCTTGCAAATAAATAATTTAACTCCAAAGCAAAACTTCTGATAAAGAAAGCCCCTAACAAAGGGCAGTAAAGTTGAGAAGGCAACCAATAATACAGACGCGCCTGGTTCTATTTCTTACGACTTCTCTTTGTCGGAAGAGTAATATATTCCACTCCCTAGAATTCACAGGATTGAATATAAATATTGGTAGAATTTTTCGGGTGTAAGTGACACCTCCATTGTAATTTTACATATGGTTTCTGGACGATGTTAACGATAGTATCCTAACTTTCTTCTTTACTGATCTTCAAGAGAAAGGATCACAAATTGTATATTTATGCATTGTATTACTTAGGTATCATCACAAAGACATGATGCTATGTAAATGTTCGTTAGTTGTTGGAACGGTGGACTCAAGACGTCTCGAGATGTATCATAAATAGAGTGTAATCTACTCCCTCCGATTGCAAACAATTGGTGTAGACAATTTGAACGTTGGTTGCAAACACTTGGTGGCATGGAAGAAAACCCTAAATGTTGAACTCATATGTTATACTATCAACAGTATACATTAGACTCAAAAAGTACAATAAACTAAGTGAAAAAATTAATTTCCCGAATATTTTCCGAAGCATTAACATCGGAATGTTTTCCTAACTGTGCACTAACTGTCTTCGACCAAAGGGGGTATTTATGTGTTGATGGATTTTGTTGGTGATAATCATGGATAAAAAAATAAATTCGTTTATTTATAAATTCTGCAAACTGTTTGCTTTTATCAGAGAGTTTCATTAAAATCCGAGTGTCCGACTAGAACCCCAGTAAGCATTGTTCTTTTTTTATCAAATATTTGTTCTCTAACCATATTCGTATTCTTTTCGCTTTCAAATTGTTATGTATTTTATCGTTAAAAGCTCAGGTGCTGATTGAAAATTTAATTTCAATTAAATTTTAACGGTTTTTGACACTTTTAGTTTGGGCTTTGTGAATTACAAGTTACTTTCTCTAAAAGCTGTTACTACCTTCAAGTTTATAAGTCACTCTCTCTCTAAGTTGTGACTTTCTGCTAGTTAATAACAAGTTACTTTCTTTTTAAATTGTTTTAAAACATCTGCAAGTAAATGTGCACCATAGTCCCTGTCTCAAGCTTCTCAGCTCATTAAACAGTCATGTGCTCCCAGTACATGATTTTCCCAGTCATGTGCTCAAAGAACGAGAGAGCTTCAAAAGTTGAAAAATTTGCCAGTGATTTATTCTGATGTATTGCCTCTTCTTTTTCTACTCTCAGCAAAGTAGATCTGCGAAGACTTGCCTCTGCTGTTTAATATAAAATTCTGAATACAAAATATTTAACGTGAATCGTACATTATTTACACAATTTCAATTGTCCATAATTTAATTGTGTAATTGCGGCAGTTCCTTTGGGGTCAATGATGGTTTTTACGTGATTTTATTTATGATACGTGTCATCAAAGATGTTATGCACTATTATTTCTTTAAAAACATTGATGGTTTTTATAAGGCGTTATTTATGGTACTTACCATTAAACAGTAGTATGTTGTCATCAAGCAACTCTCAACCCAATCCGAATATTTTCGTCGGTTTACCGAAGATAATCATCGATTTGCGGTGATAATCATCGTTTATAGTAGGAACTTTTGACGATAGAAATAGTACCGGTTATTACCGGTAATTATAGGTATTTCCAGACGATGAAATGTTCGCCGACGATATTGACCGGTCTTTACAGTCTTATTCCTACCGTCATTCCAAGCATAGGGAAAAGATAATAATTACCGGTTTATCGTAAGATATCATCGGTTTATCGTAAGAAAAGGCGATAATTACCGGTTAATGCTGACGAAAATTAGCGCCGGTCAGACGATAAAATTCGGATTGGGAAAGTAATTGTCCTCGATAGAAACAGGACTTTCAGTACGGGTGTGATAACTTTTATTCACGGGTTCAAAGATTTACTCTTTTTAATACTGACGTTAATGAATGAGTACAAATACCTGAAAACGTAAACAACTCTAAAAATTACGCTATTAAGTAAAATATTTTTAACCGATACAAAATATTACCTCAAAAAATTCCTTCACACTTTCAAGCTATAGAATGTATGCTCTCATTTTAGACAAAGCCTGTATTAAAAAAATCCCAGATGTATATTCTGTTAAGAACTATATTCCGTTTCATTACAGTCAAAAGAGACGGTAACGTACGAACCAGAAATAACGGCCAAAAACTAATAATGACAAACTTCAAGATATCCCAAGCCGTGAACTTCTTTCCCGTAAAAATTACCGGAACTTAGAACCAGCTACCTGAAAACATAGTTTCTGCTGGTGCTGTGAATACATTCAAAAATCATCTCGAGAAATATTGAATTTCAAACCCCCCAGTATCATAACGTACTGATTCTATGTCCCTAACTCCCAGGGCCAGTGCATGACTGAGATTAATGCACGTGACTAAAATGCCTGTACGTGAATGAAGTGCGTGTACGTGACCGAATTGACTTATGGGATTAAGATATACGGACATGATTGATGCCCTTACTTTAAACGGCCTGGGACTTGGGTAGCAACCCAAAAATGGGTCAAACAGCTCCATTCTATTGCCTTATTCTATTCTATTCTATTCTTAACGGATAGTTCAGTAACTTTTTCACAATTTCTTGTGTCAAAAATGTTGTCTATGCAAGTTTTCACTCCATATCTTCGCAGATGCTCTGTCATTCTATCATTACTGCATCGACGATAAACAAATGCTAGCAACGTTCAATTTCATTTCACAGGTATTTTCGAACTTTATTATTGTTGGTATAAGTCAGTGAGTGTCACAACTGAAGGGTGGACAGTACTAGTGGACTACTTGCATTTTTTCCCGTGGGAAAAAATGCAAGTAGTCCACTAGTGCTGTCCACCCTTCAACTGTCATTGAAGTTTACAAATGTCCTAATTCTGTACGTAAGTTTCCTTATATTTACACAAAGGAACGAAATTTAACGTCAGTCTCTCGCTATGTAACAAATATATGTTCATGTGCTACTGACTGTAGGAGCGGCTTCAGAATTTTTGGGATGCATGCGGATCTTAAAAAAATATCCCCATGATCTTATGTAGGGTGTTTTTTGTTTAATTGGTGGCAAATGCTGTATTTTTTTCCAATGCTTCATCCACGCTGTTTTCGAGCTCAATAGACTTCCAGAAGTGAGACTGGAGCTGGACTCCAAACTGTTCTCGAAATAAAGATGCGTAATTTCCCAGGTATTTTCATTACGTTGAAATTCCTTTTATAAAGATTTTCTATACTCTGAAATTTCTACATACGAGTATAAATGTATATAATATCATTAAATTTTTAATTTGTTAAATGTTTCCACACAAATTTTAATCACAGTTTCCAATTCGAATAGTGACCAGCATTGACTTATTACAGGTAGAGAAAGAACAGATCAAGTCGGTTATTTCAACAGCTCTCAACCTGAACTGAACACAACTCCAAATCTCACTTAAGCACAGTTGTCAACCTTCATTACTCAATGGAGGACACGATGATGGTAACGGTTGGAAAACAGTGGCAGAATTTTCTGACTCCTCCACATGTTTTCCAGAGTTAGACAATGCACAAAAGTGATCGGAGATTATTACTTGAATGAGCGGTTAGACTAACATGACCCAGATATGTTGCGACATACAGTATGTGTAACTTGAATTAGTCCAGCTCGTCTCAACGTTTATATGACACCAGCTGTTCTTGGCGTTTGTCGCTTATGAGGCATAATTAGCCTCAACCACGAGAGAAGAGAAGGCTGAACTGAATCCATTACAGATTCCAGTTACAAATGTTGCTGATTTGGCAGTGCGTATCTAGGATACTTCTGAGACCGTTAGGTTCCCCGAGAGACACTGACTAGGACGGATGCTATCAGCGTATGTCCTAGACTCGAGAGAGAAGTTCAGGAATCCTACACATCCTCAAAGAAGGCTAAACAATTGCCTTCAGAACACCCATTCTAGTCCTAAAGGAATATGTTTCACAAAAAATTGTTGATTGAAATCTGTTAATAGAGTAAACAGAAACGATTAAAAAGCTAGAGCACGAGGAAACAAGTGAAATATTTTTCCCAGAGTCGAACACTTGAATGCTCCGATGACTCGTACCGTACTAGACGTGCACGGAATGAATCACGAGCACAAATAGACCTCAGACAACTAGTGATGCAAAGTTGCAACCTTCACTATAGTGCTTGAAACCTAAAAGTATTGATTTAGAAAGCGAGCGACGAGACGTAAATTGTCCATTGTGTGTACAGTTGATGGATCGCATCTTTCGTGGCATTTCAGAAGGGCAAGAATTTTGGCGTTAGGAATTCTTACAAGAGGGTAAGAAGCAGTTTTATGCGCTTGAAGTTCATTGACAATGACACAATGTATACAAAAAGTCGTAGAAAAAGTTAAAAGAAGTCGTTGAACAACCGGAGAGTGGGACCTTTGCATGCTGTTGACGCTTGAATCAGTTTAAGTTTTCAATGTGGATAGAAATTTAAATAATTATTCAAGAATGAATAACATTTAAGCAGTCTCACTAGACCTACAGGATGCTGCTCTGGAGCATCTGTACGAGTTGTAGTCAAAACAACAAATTTGTTTACAAGTCTTCTTTCCTGAGCATGCAACACTGAATTCTCAGGTATTAAGGTTTAACTGTAGTCTCTTAGTATAGGATATCATGGATGAATTTGACACAACCATGACAATAATTGTACTTCAAAACAGTCAATGCAACGATTTTGTCATATACGTGGCACTCAAGATAAATCAATACCTAAATTCGGCGTCTTAACTCAAATTGAATATGGAAATATCCACGGTGGGCACTGCCAGCTGATGTGGGAAATATTTCAAAACTGTATCGTTTGCACTAAGCGTTAAAAGCAGTTCAGGTCTTTGACAATAATTCGTTACGGTTAATAATAAAAAACGAATTTTTGCAACATGTGTACTTTCAAAATTATCTTGAACGATGCTGGCCGTGGGTGAAGCTTTGGCTTCACTAAGTCTTGCACACAATTCTTAAGTGCTACATTACAGCTAAATATTGAAACGCACAATAGTTATGTGTTACATTCAATCAAAATATTAGAACTTGCATATTTTTTTAGGCAAGGAATATTTTGGTTCAGAATTAACAAGCTTATTATATTCCTTTGGGAACTAATATTCGGCAATATTTGCACACGAGAATAATTTTTACAGACAAGGAATTTTCGCAGAGTGATTGTTTGAAACATAATTATGGACATGCACAGCATTTAACTTCAGCTAAATGACAAAGTTTCAGATTTGGTCCGTTGTACCAGTTCAACATAAGAAAAAAGAACTGTCAAAAAATCTTGAAAAATACATACAGGAAACCTCTGAATGGACTGTCATATCGTAGTTATCTAAACCTTTAAGATACACAAAGCCTCTTGAATTATTTGAATTCCTTTTTTTCTAACAAGTCGATTCAGTGGCATGTTTTTCAGTGAAATAAAATGTGCTTTGCAGCGAATACATGAGCTCAGACTGGAATTTTTTGTGAAATTCCTTGAAAGTTTTTGCACAGAATGGCGTTCAACATGAGAAATGGAGTTCAATATCAGGCCTGGTGTTCAACATAAGAAATAGAGTTCAATATCAGGACTGGAGTTCAACATGAGAAATGAAGTTTAATATCAGGACTGGAGTTTAACACGAGAAATGGAGTTCAATATTAGAACTGGAGTTTAACATGAGAAATGGAGTTCAATATCAGGACTGGAGTTCAACATAAGAAATGGAGTTCAATATCAGGACTGGAGTTTAACACGAGAAATGGACAACGACAAAATCAAACTGCAGAGCGGAAATTAAATCATTATTTGAACACATTTGCCCTTTTCATTGAAAAAAGTTGTAGGTGTAATGCCAATATAAGTTACTGATCCACTTTGTGTTCAGTTCATGAAATGGCCTCAGTTCTCACTGCAATGATTTGTGTGAGAAGACCAGCCCGGCCAATGAAATTTTGAATCGATTATTAGGATACACAGCTACAGAAATTACCTTCCTTTCTGCCTTAACATACTTCCATCATCCACCCACCCACTCCTTACACACACACATTCTGCAAACATCCCAGGTTACAGCAAAGAGTAGAAACGTCCAGGAATCATTAGGTGGAAGACCAGAAAAAGACGACTTGCTAAGACACGCCTGACCACTCAAAACACGGGTGAAGTCGCTGGCTAAATTATTCCAGGTGTGTATTACAAAGGAATACAAAGACTCTGAAACTCAGGAAGCCATGAAACTATAATTATCAGAGGAACAGGGATTTAACACAAAAGAATGTTACTACGTCGGACCATTGCGTTGATGCGAGGAAGAGTTTGTGCTCGTCAATGTAATTTTTACACGTGTACAGATTCTAAGAAAACATTACTCACACTTGAGACAGTGACACTCACACACTTACAAAAAAATTTAGTATTTGATGAGTTTTGAGGAGTCCTTTGCTTGTTGTAAAGAACCTTTAGAGAACTAGAGATCAAACTGTGTGCAAATCTAATAGACTGAGTTTATGAAAATCTGCCATAAATTCTACCATGATGTAAATTAGCATAAACACAAACTCCTAGTAGACTGAAGATGAAACAAAAACACAGCTCTTATTTGAAAAAATAGTTCACTTCAAACGTGTTCCATAAGTATCCAGGTGTAAGCAGACTACTTCTTCACTGTTTCCCATCATATATCAAAACGTACAGTGCGCCCAAGCTAATAGTATAATATAACTTTACTAAAAATACTACATAAAAATATTTTTGAATATATTGAATAGTTTTTTAGCATATCATTATTTATCAAGAATTTAAGATGGCTATTTGCAATACTAACAATGTGTGTTGAAAGACAACAATTTTTCCTAAAGATTCGTGTTTGTGTCGACCCGCGATATAAGTCCAACATGATTCAAAGAGTGAATTCATTATGAATAGGATGAAAAACAACTGATACTAACTTCAACATTCTAATAAATGTAAATCTACAACATCTTGAATGAACAGTGAACAGATTTAACAAAACGCAAAGGGCGTTTATTAATGTAACATCTTTTACACTTTATGACTTCAAAAACAAGTTCATTTGTCGAGTGTGTCAATTTCTGTATTGTAGCAGATGGCACCGATCTCGATACGACTAGTATGGTATTCCATAAGTCTTGTTTGAAGTAAATTGCCGACCATCAGCATAAATTTCTTTGGCCCAGAAATGGACCAGAAATTTTTTATTGGTTTCAAATCTTGCGAACTTTGAGGCTACGCCATCAAATTTGCGGCTTTGAGTTCCAACGAAGCCAGATATTGCTTAGTTGCTTTGGGTGAATACGAAGGTGCATTGTCTTACATGAACACAGTTTTTTCCTGACTGACAAAGGCTAGCCTCCCGGCCGAAATAAAAGTTCTTCATTCAAAATTTCACAATGTGAAGCTGTGTCAATTTTAACATCACAAGAAATCGTTACGGGTTCTATAAGATAATAAACAACTTATACGACCTGTAATGATTCTCTGGTGTGTTAAAATTAACTCAACTTCATATTGTGTACTTTTGAATGCCATAGTAGACGCATCGAGATAGGTACCATCAGTTGCAATTAAGAAGTTGACTGAATTGACAAATTATCGTATGTTTGAAATTTAGAATGTAAAGGACGTTAAAATAATAAATTGCCTTGATGTTTTGTTAGATTTTTTCACTGTTCATTGTAAATGTTGTAGATTTACAATGTTGAAGTTAATCTCAGATGTTTTTAATCATTTTGATAAAGAATTCACTCTTTAAATCATGTGGGACTAATATTGCAGACCGGTACAAGCACAATTTTTCAGGAAAATGCTATTAGCATTATATATTACCATTTTAAAACCTCGATAATTATTTATGTGTCCAAAAAATAGGCATCAATTATATTCAAAGATATTTTTGTGTCATATTTTAAGCAACGTTTTCTTGGACTATTAGCGGGAGTCGCGCTGTAGGTGTAGTATTGGAGAACTTTTTTCATTATATTCCATTTTAGTTTTTAAAGAATGTGTAAAATACTGGCAGAAACTTTGTCTTATGAATTGTTCCAAAAGAAAAAAAGACTGACAAAATTAAATCTGATGATGAAGTTGATCTAGGAGTCTCATCAAAGCGGGAAATTTCTCCACTAAGAATATTTGGCTTTCAGCAAAATGGTCGTCTCTCTGGGCGTTTCTGTGACCCATTTTAAAAATGATCTTGATTGAAATTTACTGATTGAGTACTTAATTCAGATAATAATAATTGAATACTTATTTGAGAATATTTTAATTGACCATCTAATTGAGATCCGTGTACTCAAGTACTAAATTGAGGTAATCCTACTTGAGTACTAAACTGAGACATTCCTAACTAAACACTTAAATGAGATAATTCAAATTGAGTACTCAACTGAGATAGTTCTAATTGAGTACTTAATGTAGATAATACTAATTGATTACCTAATTAAGACAATTTTAATTGAGTACCTAATTGAGATGATCTTAGCTGAGGACTAAATTGAAATAATCGTAATTAGGTAATTAATTGTGATCATCCTACGTAAGAACTAAATTGGAATATTCTTAATTGAGTAATTTATTGAGAAAAATGTAATTGGGCCCTAAATTAAGATAATCCTAATTGAGTTCCTAATGAAGATAATTCCAGTCGAGCATGGCGTTTTCTGGTGAATGTTTGAGCCTTGTCTTCACTGTGAGACTCATTGGACAACTGCTCCACAGCACTCGCTTCTGTCTTGCCATCTTCGTCCACAGCTGATCGTTTATGGCAGAATTTTACTACAAAGGAAAGATTACAAGCTTCAGATACACAAAATCACTTCTTGAATCATCTCACAAAAAATTCTTTTATGAAATAGTTATTCATTATTTTTGGTAATAGAATTTCAGAATTGCTGATACCTGTTCCACTGAAAACTTCGCCATTTTTTCAAAATTATATATTGTTAGAATTTATCAATCTCAATAAACTTCAACATTTATCACATATTCATCAATGTATAGGAAAACTTTTAGTATATTTCTGACAGTTGCAATTCCTTAAAACTTTGTATCTCTTGGTTCGTGTGTCATAAATTTTAAAATTGCAGAACGACTTTTGAGTAGCTCAGTACAAAGTTTCACTCGTCGAATTTTTTCCAATTTATGAGTGTTTAATTTTCACAAGCTCAATTGCTCAGTTCATGCAATACATTGTATACAAGGTTCAAGTCTGCTAGCGCACAACGGTGAAATAACGATTATTTTTATTACGAATACTTCAGAAATTCCATATCCGTATTCTTATTATATTGATAACTAATACTACAGCAATTTTGTGCTATTCTAGAGGCATGTTAAAAATATTTCCTTGCTTGTATGGCTTTTTAGATATTATAGCTTACTTGTTACATTGTTCAACTTTTCCAGTTTTCTTATTCACTTTTTCCTATTCTTGAACATCTTCAAATTAGTCGAGCTTATGACAAGGCACGAACGTTTTCTGAGGCTATCATTCGTACAAATTTTTCCATATTCTTGATATTTTTTATTACATTTCAGTGAAAGCGTAACTGTACCCCCGTAAAATTGTTTAAAACTGTTCCTACTCCATTCTAACGGTGCGAGAATCTCTAAAACAGTGATATATTACCCAGACATAGTCTACAATCACCTTAAACTTCCACTAATAATTTCGTATGAAGAAGAACCTTTCGAAAATATACCACAAGTCCTTTTTCTAATAGCCACCAAATTTATTGCACAATCGGGAGAAAGTCCCATTGACAAATAAAAGTACTCTTCTATCACTCGTTAATTTTCACTCGTGATGCAGCACAGGGAGGACAATTAATGGCAACTAAGAGAATGACATTATTATCAAGAAGAGGCCAAGCTTGCAGCAGGAGGAGTCAGCCTTGCATGACGTGAAAGGATCTTTATTACTGGAGTCCAGAGACAACGGATTCAATGCAGGCTAAACTGGAGACAGAGTACAAGAACGGAGCCATGACGCGCGTGGCAGAGTGTACTGTGACTCACATACACAATTTCTTTATTCCTGAACTGCTCTTTAACCTAAAATGACTTGGCAGTCTACGTTCGATCGGACGCGGACTGCCAGAGTACAATGACCTAGAATATTTCTGGCTCTGAAGTGAGCAAACAAAAAGGCTTTGTATCTTGGTTTGAAAGTAGTCGGTTGTACACCATAAACCTGTGGTGGTAGACACGTGGGTGATCAATTCGTCCTTTTCAAGTTGGAGTTTCTGGCTACACAAAAACAGGAGCCAAATACACACATAAAGACTGTGGTCTAGTATTTAAGCGATGGGCAAAACCAGATTTTTCAATATCTTTCCAAAAAATGATTGGTTGGAACTAAATTCTACAATAACTTCTTTGAAAATCACTGATGAAAACAAGTTTCATAATGAGAACTCGCGAGGTAATTTGGCTGAACACATGAAGCAAAAGTTGTTACATGACGAACAGAACGTGAGTGTAAGCGGTGGTCATTCGACTAAGGATGACCACACTCGTAATACTGATAATTTACTATGAACTGAAGTTAAAAAATATATGGCCTCAGTTATATAATTTGCTTTATTTTAATGAAGAACTTCAGGATTTAAAATACAGAGGCGATTCAATTGATGCGGTCATTGAAATACAATTAAAAGAATTTAAAGATCACCATTAGAATACAAAAGTATCATATCTTGTTTGCCACAGCCCTTTAAAGTATGTGGAAAAATATAGATGAATTAAATAGAAGAAACAAAAAGGATTAGTGCAAAGAAGAAACAAGAGGAAGAGGTACGCTGGTCTCCTGCAGCTGCGCAATATGAGGAAGAAAAGAGTGAATCATAGGCTTACCATCTACACCTCCAAAAAATTTCTGCGACAAAAACTTTCAATTCTGCTAACTGTGGCTAAGGGCATTCCTGAAAAATGCTAATTCCATTAGATAACTGACGAGAGAAAATACTAAATGACGAGCTCGGCTATCCTTGGTATTCATCGAGGAACTCTAAGTCCCCAAAGATATATGTTTTACCACATCCCCTCAGCTGAATTATTAAAAGAAAATAACAATTCGACAGCCAACTAGGAAAGACAAATATAGTTGCGGCCATTTTATAGAAAAAACGAAGAGTTCTCCTTATGATTAGACTGCATATTTCTATAACCGACACAAAAAAATCGAAAAAAATGCATCTTGAACTGAAGTATTGATCTTTGAAAATATTCTCTCGACCAGCATGTACAGTATGTATTGAATGCAAAAAAAAACTGATAGCTCATGTCTACTTTGATTACAAGCACGATAATCGAGTGTTGCTGTTGCCCATAAATGATATAGGAACCTAGAACCATTTGGTCGAGGTTGGCACGAGAGATTTGGTCGCGTGTTGTGCCAGAGTTTGAGGTTGCACTTGCAAGGCAGTGCGCTGGCGAAGAGCTGGGAATCCTTGTCTTTTAGGTCAACTCCTTCCTAGCTAAATCGATGATTAAATTACAGAGAAAACATGAATTTGTTCGGATTAGAATAAAATCATGTTGCATCTTACACTACACATTGAGTTATGAAGTATACGGTACTGAACGTGGTAAAGAACGAGTGGAACAAATTTTTCATTTCCAAAAAGTTTTTAATTCATATCCAACAGTAGGCAAAAAAGCATGTAGATACAGTTAGCTATGAAATTATTCGCACACCCATCAATGTTCAATACTTTTATTTAAATAGTCAAAAGCATGACCTTCCTTCCAGATAACTTTTTTCAAGCAATTTTTATGTTCTTCAATCAAATTTGAACATGTTTGTGCTGGGATATTATTCCAGTCTTCAATGGCTACATGTTCTAATCCTTGATGAGTTGCGGCACCCGACGATGCATTCGAATTTTCATTTCCTGCCGTTGATTTTCAAGTGGATTCTAGGCAAGACTCATCAAAGGCTATGGCAAAATTGTAATTTTATTTTTCTGGAGCCATGCAATCACAAGTTTAGATGCATGCTTGAGGTCATTGTTATGCTAGAATTTTAATCACCGTCGAAACAGAAGATTACGTCGATACCAGGAATTTTTCATCTATTATTTAGATGTAGTCATCAAATTTCATCACTTTTTCAATAACGACCAAAATATCAGACCCATACGAGCTGAAACAGCTCCCAAACATCATGCAAGCCCCTCCATGTTTACCTATTGGCACTGTGCTCGTGGGGTGAAGTTTTATTTCTCCGATGCTCAAATAATGTCCATATTACTGAATTTTTGTTTCATCACTCCTCAGTAGCTGTTGTCAAAAAACAAATTTTTTCTTCAAAAAAGTTTTGATAAAATTTAAGCCTGTGAAAGATAAAGTGGTTCATGAAGAGGTGTCCGTCTAATGCATGTCCATGTGAACCATTCTTGTGTAAACAACGTTGAATTGTACGAGTACTTACGCAGATGCCCTGCCTATCCAAGTCTTTGGTGGAGTCTTTCAAAGCAACTCTTGAATTCATATTAGCCTTGCAACATAGTTTCCACGCAGCTCTTGAGTTCATACTAGCCTCGCAACATAGTTTACTCGCAGCTCTTGAGTTCATACTAGCCTCGCAACATAGTTTACTCGCAGCTCTTGAGTTCATACTAGCCTCGCAACATAGTTTACTCGCAGCTTTCGAGTTCATACTAGCCTCGCAACTTAGTTTACACGTAGCTGTACAATATCAACGGTATTTGGTGCCCAGGCAAAGTCGCTTATGTTTAAAACTCTACAGATGTCGAAATAGTTCCATAACTGGTCTGGACTCGTAAATGTCAATAATTTATACCAGATAAAATTTGCAGCATTGGAGTAATTTTTTCTTATTTTCAATCTCTAATTGAGTGCTATACAAAGTTTCATAGAATTCTAAAACATTGCCCAAAAATGTAAAAAAATTATAAGGGAATACCCTTAGTATTTAAAAAAAAAAAAATCAGAAATCTGAAATCAATAATTGCAGGTCATAGTTTACTAGCATGGCATATATTGAGTAAGAATAAAACGGAAAAGGCAAACAAATAGTGCAAATTAACGAATAATTAACAAAAAATGAGATTCAATATCATACAGAGGCTCCTATGACGTATGGATAATGGTTGCCTCAAATCAACGCAAAGTTCTTTTGTCGTAATTATCCTGCTGTGAAAGTGAGAATGACAACGGTTATGTTTATTGCATCACATAATGTTCGTTGTTTGAACTTTTTAAAATATTTTGGTATATTAATACTGTGCAGTGACCTACAAATAAAATTACATGGAATTCCTGATAATTACATGAATCGATACATTGAAAACGGAAACTTGTGATTGTACGAATATTTTTTCAATTTATTTTTAAATGAACTTCATATTAAGTTTTTCAAATTGAATCTGTTGTTTTGAAAAACAAGATTTAGATTAATTTCCATGCACTCAATAACATACAAAGAGTTCAGAATCATGTTAGCAATATATTCTAAGAAAATACTAAAAGTATTGAACATTGGTGGTACACAAATAATTTTGTCGCTAAATGTACATTTACAGTCGTCGTCTCACTAAAATCAAGACACCTGCCTGATGCACTCGTAACAGATCTTTTTTAACACATGCATAAAAAAGTTAAAAGAAAAATGTAAATGCCTGTCGTATTTTCATTTTATATTCCATTAAAATATTTATTTAAAATAAGCGAAAATAATTGTTTCTTGCTGTGAAAGTTGAAGAAATGCTTTCTGCATTAAACAAAGGTGTAATTGAGAGTTTTATTATTCATTGGTGCAGTGGTGTGATCCACATGCTCGGCAAACAAGTCAGCTCTCCAGCACAGATATTATAGGCAGCAGACTTATTATGATTATATAAACAATACATATATTAATATTATTATACTACCTTTATATTAATGTTGTGGTTATCCATATAAAATGTGTGTTGAATAATGGCATGTCTAATTTATTTATTAGTGATTGATTTAATGCATATAAAAAAGGTAAAAGTTCATCTGCCTACTTTTAATTGTATGATGATTGATCGTTAATGAGTTCTTTTCTCTCTCATGATTTACGTAATTTTGGTTTCACTGCATGGTTTTTCTGCCTGCTATCCTTCCATTATATTCCAATTAATACTTCTAACAACAAAATTAATTAAATGCAACATACATACATACGTAATTGCACTAGAGGGACTCTAGTTCTCTCAATACATGATATGGTAAGAGGTTTTCCCTGCACTTCTTTTCAATTGCAAGATGGGGGTAATGATACAGACAAAAGGTTTATACATGTTATTCTAACTTCACGAGATGAGAATGTGAGTCATCTACCACATTTTGGCATATGGACCGCACATGATATCTTATTAAATAGTGCACTATTACAGATAAATCATATACTTGATGGCTGAGTAATTAAATGTACACACGGAACAATTTAGTTAAATTAATGGCGTTCAAATTAAATTACGAAATTTACCCTGTCGCTAACCTCAATCACGTTGACAGGAACTATGTTAAACTCGCCCTTACACTGAAGATCCGTTGCTGTTGATACCCTTCGATGTTTAACACACAAATTCGACCCAGCAATAACACTAATCTTTCCCCTTACATTCCTTGCTATTTCGCAATTAATTCTTCCCTCATTATACGCAGTTAAGTGCACGTATGAGATCTGTTGTTATTCGTTGGTGTGATGATTAGCTTAATTTCTCCTTTATCACTTTTACGCCTATTCCATCCATACTCCTAAACCTACTTATACCTATGCCCTCGATATCGCTCCGGCTGCACAAGCCTACATAGCTGTCGAGATCTAATTCCCCAGTCTCAGTCCCCTCATCTATCCTTACTACCGCTTTTATATGAGCCTTGCTCCTCCCAAGTACCTTTTCGTTTCCTTTTCCAATCTCCCTATTTGTCCAATGGTCTAAAATAGGTTTCTAAAGTTTGTGATACACCCCGCCCACTCATCAATCACTTTGAGCCTACATATTATTAGCGTCTCGTGACTGCATGATTCTTGAGTCACACGATGCTTAGCCATAAATTTCTTCTCGTTGACATCTCTTTTAGCTACAAACATAAAAGCCCGACCTTTTGAAGTGCAGGCCCTTTGCCTGCTCTGTGGGTTCTACGTAGCGGTCTCCATAGTTTCACACTTCTAACGTAACTAACCACTTCGAACCTTCTCCAGTGCAGGAGTTCGTTTGTTTCCCTTCCCTCGAGTTTGCCTTTCGGTTAACCTCTCCATACTGATACCTTCAGCTTGAGAGTATCACGACTGCAAATTCCTCGTGTGATAAACACTCTCATATATATATACTTAATACATCGCCTGGAATATGCAAACCTATGAATATATCATAACTACCATGATATGTTGTTATACTACCATGACATTAATATTTTTACATCACCATTATAGTAATATTATTATACTTGCATCATCATATTAACCCTCTGGTAATTAATGAATTTGAAGCGAAATCAGTTTTTTTATGAGACTCGAGCTCAAGACTGTGCCAAAGTTCTGAAATATTTTTGTCTGCGTGAAGTTTATGTAAACAATAGGCCTAAGCTGAACCCTTTTAATTTCACAGTCGCAGGTTATGTATTTACAAACACAAAAATTTTCCTACTTCAGTATTATGACGAGTATCTCTGCTTCCTGCTCCAGTATTATGACGAGTGTCGCTGTTTCCAGCTTCAGTATTCAGTATGCATGTCAAAAATGTAGGTGAGAAACACCGCTTGATCGAAGAACACTTTTATTACACACAAATCCTAAGCTAAACTTTAGAACTTGAAGAAACATTCAAAACCTTTCTAGACGAGCGAGAAAGAAGAAGAACGTTGTACGTATCTTTGCAATGACTTAAAATCAATAGAGAACTCTAGTTAACTGTTCTAAAACAACGCTATTTCATGAAGAGCAAATCAATAGAGAACTCTAGTTAACTGTTCTAAAACAACGCTATTTCATGAGGAGTAAATCAATAAAAACTCCAGTTACTTGTTCTAAAACAACGTTATTTCATGAGGTGTAAAGACGAAAATGTCACATCTTGAGTTTTCCTAATACACTGACATGGTCTTCCCGAGACTCGGCCACTCAAGTAGTATTAATACCACTCAGCCAATAAAGAGGGATCAGAATCACTCAGCCACTCAAAAGGGACTAATACCACTCAGCACTCAGCCCCTCATGAGATATTAATACAAAGACAGTAGTGTTGTCCTCAAATCTATCTAAGGTCACTGACAATATTTACACCCCTAAGTTTATCAAAAGATATAGCTCAATTAAGTTTTATACTTTAACACAGAGTTGAACATTTCTTAGTAGAGATGTGCTGCAGGACCTCTAGTACTTATTTAAGAATGAATTCAACAACACAGGAAACGAACTAAGCAATCTAATTAAAATTCTGTCTCAAACTCAATCTAAACATTTTGCTGCCCAGTGGTCGATAACCGGCGTCGAATTGTTTATATATAGCTTTCAAGAAGTCCATCAGTGCCGGCTGACACACATACCCAGTGGTATTTACGGCTCTGTGGGACAAGTTTTTGGCACTGTGTGGCAAGTTTACGGATCTGTGTCGCACGTTTACGGCTCTGGGCGGCAAGTTTACGGAGCTTTGTCGCAAGTTTATGACGCTGCATTCAAAATCAAAAGTAAATTTTGGAGTTGAATTTAAAGTTGTAGTCGACATGGGTCCATTGCCGATACAGTTCCTCCATTAAGCAGGTGAATTATTGTTGCCACAATAAACTTTCATGAAAAGAATTAACTGGGAAGACAGAGTTCAACTATCAAATGTAATTCTTTAGACATTTTGGCGCCCTTGAAAGGTCGGGCCCGAACTAGGGCAAAATATTCATTCCCGCTTAAAAATAAATAAGCTGGAAACAAAATGAATTTTGTTTCCTTCCAAAGGACCTTCCAACCTTCCAAATGATACAAAATTATGCTATATAAATTTAGAATTTTACCGTGATACACAGTCTTGCTATTTCCAGAGAAACAAACTTATGGGGGCTTAATAGTTCAGTTACTACATCCAACAGGAATTACGTTTCTAATTCAAATTCACGTATAAGAGAACGCAGCCACAGCAACCTAAGAAACCCCATATACACTGGAACCCATTGAAAACGTCAGATACACTGGAACCCATTGAAAACGTCAGATACACTAGAACCCATTGAAAACAGATACACAGGAACCCATTGAAAACGTCAGATACACTGGAACCCATTGAAAACGTCAGATACACTCGAACCCGTTGAAAACGTCCGATACACTCGAACCCGTTGAAAACGTTAGATACACTGAAACCCATGAAAAACGTCAGATACACTAGAATCCTTGGAAAACGTCAGATACGCTAAAACAAATGAAAAACGTCAGATACACTGGAATCCTTGGAAAACGTCAGAAAGCTGGAATGTATAGATAACGTCTGAAAAATGCTTTAAACTTTCTGGTTAAGCGTTCGAAAATAATTACAAAATCCGGACAACGAAGTTTTCTTTCATTTGACGAAAGGTTGTAGGCTAAAAGTAAAATAAAACTGAAGATCATTTAGAACATTAAATATCGCTGATGTGCACAATAAATTACCATGTGTTGGTTCAGAGTTCTACTCTGTCCTTTTATCATACATTAAAAAATACAAAGACTTTTCTTCATCGAGTACTAACTGGTGGAGCTTCTATACTTACTACACTTAACTATCAGTGATTTGCTCACGAGTGTCAAGGTAAAAAGTGTGTATTACAATCGAGGGCAAACTGTGCGTTGCGAGTTGATAATCTACAATTACGTACAAGCATAAATCGTAACTACAGACGTTTACCGCAAGTAGCTACAGACAAACTGTAATTAACTACAGATGATGGTCTAATTATGTACAGACATAAATTGTATTCAACTACAGACTTAAACTGTAATTAACTACGGATGTAAAGCTGTTCTGTTAACTACCAAGGTAGTAAGTCACAAGCCTATCAACATAAGTAGGCCTGTTCGTCAAACAGTAATAACTTTAACGATGATAAAAATTTAAAAAGACGTACAAAGTCTATAAACTTGTGCGATTCATCGTCAGTAAGAGCTAGCTGTCACAATGAAGAACTTGCATGGAAAAATTCACTTCAAGTGTCTCCTAAAATTCAGTTACGGAATCTTAAAATTCTCTATGTGGAATTTTCAAAACTCACTACGAAATCCCTTAAATTCACTATGGAATTTACAAATTTCACTCACTAAAATTTACAAAGTTCACCCAATAGAATTCTAAAAACTCACTATGTAATCCCCAAAATTCACTATGGAATTTACGAAATTTACTAAGTAATTCTTAAATTCAGTGAAAGAGGTTCTAAAATTTCCTTTGTGAAATTCTAAGAATTAAATACCTCGTGCCCAGAATAAGCAGACGGTTCCGTTCAATTGAATAAACCGGAATTGAAAAAGTAGAAGAAAATGAAACAAACATGTAAACTAGATTATGTAACTGTGGGTCGTCAGATGCGTCACATATTCTGCTGTAAACGAGTTAATACGAGGCGAGAATGTGCAAGAGGCAAGAATGAGTAAGAGGCAAGAATGAGTAAGAGGCAAGAATGAGTAAGAGGCAAGAATGAGTAAGAGGCAAGAATGAGTAAGAGGCAAGAATGAGTAAGAGGCAAGANGCAAGAATGAGTAAGAGGCAAAAATGAGTAAGAGGCAAGAATGAGTAAGAGGCAAGAATGAGTAAGAGGCAAGAATGAGTAAGAGGCAAGAATGAGTAAGAGGCTGTACAGTACAGACATCTAAAAGACATGCGTAGGCCAAAATGTTGACACACACCTGACAGGTACGCCTGAAGCAAGCCGCTGAATACACCGCTCAGTGTGCACTGGTTGTTGAAGTCAGTTGTATTCCAAAGAAGAATGTGAAGTGAAGAATGTGGAGTGAAGAATGTGAAGCGAAAACTCTGAAGTATGGAACGTAAAACAAAGAATTTGAAGTGAAGAATGTGAAACAAGGAACGTAATGCAAAGAATGTGAAGCAAGGAACGTAAAGCGAAGAATGTAAAGTGAAGAATATAAAGCGAAGAATGTGAAGTAAGGAACATAAAGCGAAAAGGTGAAGTGAAGAATGTGAAGCAGGAACGTAAAACGAAAAATGTAGAGTGAAGAATATAAAGCGAAGAATGTGAAGCAAGAAACGTAATACGAAAAATGTGAAGCGAAGAATGTGAAGCACGGAACTTAAAACGGAGAATTTGAAGTGAAGAATATAAAGTGAAGAATGTGAAGTGAAGACTGTGAAGTGAGGAATGTGAAGCAAGGAACATAAAGCGAAGAATGTGAAGCGAAGAATGTGAAGGAAAGAATGTAAAACGAAAAATGCGAAGGGAAAAATATAAAACGAAGAATGTGAAGCATGGAACGTTAAACAAAACCTGTGAAGCAAAAAATGTGAAACGAGCGAAATGAAGAGCAAGACAACGCCGGTGTGATGGCACAGCTGTACTATGAGAGTGATCCCTGATTACCCGAGAGTGATCACTGATTACCCGAGAGTGATCACTGATTACCCGAGAGTGATCCCTGATTACCCGAGAGTGATCACTGATTACCCGAGAGTGACCACTGATTACCCGAGAGTGATGACTAATTACATGAGAGTTATCACTAATTACACGACAGCGATCACTGATTACACGAGAGTGATCACTGATTACACGAGAGTGATCACTGATTAGACGAGAGTGATTACTGATTATACGAGAGTGATCACTGATTAGACGAGAGTGATCGCTGATTACACGAGAGTGATCACTGATTACACGAGAGTGATCACACTGGTCACATGAGAGAATGATCACATGAGAGAATGATCACTTGAGAGAGTGATCACGTGAGAGTGATCACATAAGACAATGATCACATGAGACAGTGATCATAATGAAGATGTTGACTGACCCAAGAACTTATGCCTGGCTGGATTTAGTTTTCATCACTGGGTGATGACGAAGAGTTCTGTTCAAGAAGAATATCCCGCTTACACTTTAGAATTCTTAAAATGCGCAACAATTTTGAAATACTAGATGTTTGGGCAGACCTTCCTCAGCACTATGTACTGTCTCGTAATAAACTATAATAAACAAATTGCAGTGGTAAAAGTTTTGGATCTGAGTTGCACCAATTTCTTTCTTACAATATACAATATGAACTTCAGCCACCGAACAGTAAAATTTAAATTTCATTTATAATTGTCGTTGTTTTTAATAGCCTTCTCTTCCTAATGGCATTATTTTCTACCAGCTTTTCTTTCTTACAGCGTTTTCTGATCTCCATTTTTGATAATAGCGTCTGATAATTTAGGCCAAACCATTTCTTTCTTATGTTATATAAGCGTAATCTTACCTCTCTCACCACTTGTTATGCCAGGATAATCTTATCTCTCTCACCACTTATTACGCTATGGCCTATCTCTGTCTCATCACTTGCTATATCAATGTAACCTTCTTTCTCTTTCTCTCTCTCTCTCATCACTTGCTATATCAGTGTAACCTTATCTCTCTTTCTCTCTCTCTCTCTCTCTCTCATCAATTGCTATATCAGTGTAAGCTTATCTCTCTTTCTCTCTCATCACTTGCTATATCAGTGTAACCTTATCTCTCTCTCTCATCACTTGCTATATCAGTGTAACCTTATCTCTCTCTCATCACTTGCTATACTAGCACTCAAATCTTTTTATCATAGTAGTGGTTGAAGTGACGAGTAAAATTGACAGATAGTAAAAATGTTCATGTCACCGGCTTGTACTCAAGTTTGTTAGACGGTAAAACTAATGAAATAACATACTCGTAAGTGCGAATTAACTCGTATTAGCTAATAACAAAGCTCAGCTTATTATTTTAAAAAGTTGAGACTAATTTTGACATCACTAACAATGTTCGCTGCTTCAGAGGAACATTAATTTCAGGAAAATCTATTGATATGGAGCTTAGCTTTAACTATGTTATCATAATGAATACAATTGCATAACGGTTATCATGAGTTGAAACCCTTCAGCTTACGTTAAATATTATGTTTGTTATACCCACAAACGAAAGCTTCTTGAGGCTAGTGGTGTAATCTTCTTATTAGTTTTCCTTGTAGCCAAACACACAAACTACACACAACGTCCGGCTTCATGCAGTTAAACCATGAACTAGTGAAGGCATGAACAAAGATGATGGCGCACTTACAGAACACGATACTGCTACTGTACGCAAGACTCAACACAACACTGTACATACATGCTGTGGCAGTAATTTTTTGAGTTCCTATCTTTATTGTTTTTCTTGTTTCATCTTTATTTCACCTTTGTTTTTTGTTTCATCTTTATTTTGTCCTTCTTAGCGACGCCGCTGGCGTAAATGTACGAGTTGATGTTACTCCACTGACCAAAAGATGTTTTCTTTCTTTCACAGCGGGTGTCTTGTGGTGTTTCAAAAATAGCAAAACACTGAATTTATGAGCATATTTCATTAACAAAAATACTTAACAGGTAGTGATTATATGCATATCAAAATAAAAGAAAAGTGTTAATTATCAAAATTAATGGATTAAACCTACAGCCCCAAGGTGAAGGTTGTTGGTTCAATAATAAAAGGTTCCAATACAGCATTACTGAAGTTGGTTACTGCCATCATTGTCGGCATCTTCATCGTCCTGATCATCCTCCACAGGACGTGTCCACTTGATCAGAGTCTCGGGAGACCTGAACAAAAAGATGAGCTTTGCGAAGAGATCTTCCTCCAGCTCCAGCTCATTGCTCTCACGCACCAGGTAGATGTCCAGACATAACTGTCGGTCACCGTCAAAATGATATAAAATTGTGACAATTTTTAGAAATTCAAGACTAAAATTTTTTATTAAAATTGTTTAAATGTGAATTCATATTTTATTTTAGCCTTTTGCGCTTGACGTGTCCGATCTTGTACAAAACCCAAAGCCATTTCGTGATGTAAAGTACATATTTTCATGAAAGGCTCCCAATATCCGTACAAACCTCGAATATCACAAATATTTTTTCTATCGCTATAAAATAATTCATGCATCAAAGACTTTATTAGCGGGTACTTTTCATTTGATTTAATTTATATTCAATAGATTTTTACAAAATAATACGTAGTAAAATGGACTGTTTGGTAAGACCAATACAGGGCTCAAGCTATATTCTTGCTATGAAGTTTAATACACATAAAGCAACCAGTGATTCAACAGAAAGAAAGTAACTAATTTCTCGTGCTAGATAAACGATCAACGATCGTAAAATGCAGTGTTCAACAGAATAAGCCAAACATTTCCTCTGCTTCTATGAGCTTTTTTAATGGGTTTCAACAGAAATAAATAAGCAACAATACTCAAAAAGATCGTAAAAGAGTCACACACTAAGCATTAAACATTGTTGCTATTTACTTGTTTTCTAGTTAGAAATATCTGTACTAACATATATTGAATATATGATAATTTATAGATTTCATAATTGATATTACTTAATTCTTTACTTCTGAACAATGTACATGAAAAGAGGTAAAAAGGTTTTGTCATACTAATTTTGACCAGTGCTGAATATATATATATATATATATATATATATATATATATATATATATATATATATATATATATATATATATAAAAGACTTTAAGTTGATTATACATCATAATATTTACATATATGTTATAAGAACACTGAATATTACAAGTACATCACTAAACAACATGGAAGCACCCTACCTGCACCAGTCTACCTGCACCAGCCTACCTGCACCAGTCTACCTATACCAGCCTACCTGCAACAAGCGGTCTACATTCGGCATGTCGTCGAACATGATCGTGGCGGACACGTTTTCGAAGTGGCCGCGTAGCATCTTGCTGACCAGCAGCACGATCGTTGTGTACATGCCCACAATTCTGCATTCCATGCAAGAAAATTCGTAAATTATTGAACAAAGATAAGTTATATTTTATCATAAGTAACAGCAATTGGTAGGTGATATCACGAAAATAGGTGAGTGGCAGTCGCCATGGAGATAATCCAATGAGTAATACGCTAGAAAACGGATATAGAAGACCTAAGTTAAAGCTAACTTATAAACTGTAAGCCTGGAACTAAATACTCGTACAATTCTGAACAGAAACCAGGAATCAGTCTGGGCAACGCATCTTACGAGTCAAATGTTACAATATCAAATGTTTCAAGGAATCTTGTAAAAACAGAATGAAAATCACAACTAAGAACAACACTACAGAAAAGAACACAACTGCGAGCAACACAAATAAGAAGGTAACTCCTCACCCGCCGCCTGAAATGAATGAGAGACCCTCAGGGAAAGATTTATCGTTGAAGGTGTACATTGTGAGGTATTGGCACTCCTTGTCTCGAGGCAGCCATGTGAAGTATTGCTTTGAACAGTCCTCTTCAACCTCAAACCACTCTTCCTGTGACTGTAGGTCAGAATATCCGCCTGCTACGAGCGTGAAGTTTAGGTCTACGAAACCTTTCTTCTTTGCTGAAACACAAGAGGTGAAATGTAGACACATGTTTTATCGTTATTTCATGCCATGAGGTGAAATTTATACACATATTGTTCCATTATTTTGTGTCAAGAGGGGAAATTTAAACATATTGTATCATCATTTCGTTCTATGAGGTAGAATTTGGACACATGTGTTATTAATGTATTTTCAACCATGAGGTGATACATAGATATGTGTTATTTTCTGCCATAAGCGAAAACGTAGACATGTGTTATTTTCCACCATGTGGTGAAATGTAGACGCATGTGTTAATTATTATTCTGTGATAGTTTTTTACGAACCAGTTAAAATTAGCATTTATTAATTTCATTCTTAATTGCAATAGGAAAACTTGCTGAGTTAATCACGCCCAAATATAATAACAGCAAATAGTATTACGCTCATTTTACAGAACTAATGAATGATCAAAAACCCACTCACAATGCAATGCATGTTTTGTTTCGTTGCATTTTTTAAATGTTCATCTATGCACTTTTTTGCCACTAAATTCGAAAAATCACATGCATTTTGACTTAAAATTGATAGTTATCTATTTATTCCTAATTTCATACTTTCTCGTTATATTTGCAACTTTTTTCCGGAGCACTTTGTTGGTTCAATCTACTCTTGTATTGTAAGGTTGATTACATAACATTTAGTAGTGTTTCATGTAATGGAAAGTATTTAGCAAGTATAAGATTGGTTTGAACAAAAAAACAGCAAAACTCTGTACTGTAAATGCCTCTATAACTCTTTTCTTGATATTGGATGTATTTTGGCGATCGAAATTTTTTTGGAGCGTATGCATTCATATGTTCTGTCTAGAGACCATACATAATCGCCTATCATTGCAGTATCCTATTTACCTTGCAATTTCTCTCCATTGTTGCAATTTGCTGGTAAAATTTTCCCCTGTGCTCCTCATTGACACCATCCAAGTTTTCAGGGGAAAAATTTTGAAGAGTGCAAAAAATAAACCTTTGACATACGACAACCCATTTTCCTGAAGTTTTCAAAAAGCTTTGTTTCCAGCTCTTTGTAATTAGGATCCTTATGATTTCCTAGGAATGCACGAACTTCATCACGAAATACATACAGGGAAAGCTTATTTTTCAATTTTTGTTATCGGTATTTCTAGTTTCTTCGACTCCAAGCGTTTATTTGGGGTCCAAAAAATAAGTCTGATTGATATTGATTAGCCTCAGAAAGCTTTAGAAACATAAGACGAATTTTTTGAACAGCTTCTCCTTCAAAATCTGAAGCCTTCAAAAACTGTTGCACCAATCTGAGTTTGATATGAAGTGGAGGTAATAAGACTCTGTTGGAATCTACTAGAAGCGATTTGAAAACATTTAACCTTCCTGGCTGCAGTCCCACTTTTGGCGGCCAATGTACTCTCTTGTATTGATCCTCATCAGCTCTGCTGTCCCATAAACAAAGAAAATATGAATACTTTGTGCATCCCTCTTGCAAGCCAAGTATGAAGACAAGCTTCTTCAAATGACTACAAACAACCCTCTTGAATTCAGCGTAATTTATTTCATCAGGTAGTTCTTTGACATTATCGTAATTTTCTTTCTTGTGTGGAGTGTGCAAGTGGTAAAGGATATATTTTCTATATTGGAGCAACATTGATTCAAGACCTCGTGTTCAGCTATCTATGAACAGTCGCCATTTTCCATGATCATGCTTCACTCCAATAGCAGCAAACAAACCAATCACATCGTTACAATAACTAATATTTTCTTAGTTATCGTTAATTTCCAATTCTTCATAGGTTTTCCTGAACACAGATGTGTTGCAGTCTTGGCCCTGTAGATTTCATTCATTCAACCTTGATGAAAGAAGTTCTGCTCTTGACTTAGTAAGACTCAAACCCTTGATGAAATCTTCCAGCTCATTTTGATTTAGAAAGAGATGCTCCGAAGTCGTTTCTGGTACGAAAGCTTGATGCATATTTTGGTTGCTGCTACTTGTTGACTTTCCAGTTGAAATATTCATTGAATCTGCTATAGGGTGTTTTGATCACCCATCGGCATTACGAAATTAATGAAAAATAAAAAATACAATAGAGATTTTTTTAATTGTTACGTTGCGTAATGAGCAATTACATACGTACACTGATTAACAAAATTTACCTTTTCTACATTTCCTTGATGAAATAGGATCTTTCTTTTAGTATTTTCTCTACAGATTCTGTTCATGTTTTTCAAAGTTGGGAGTCAGATATAGTTTTTGAGAAATACGCTTTTAAACTTTTAAAAATCGTATATTTTTCGCATTTGTTTACAACTAAAAATAGCTTAAATAGTAATATTGATGATAGTTCATAAGGTATTTTTAAATTATTTTCGTCTGCGCTTTGCAGTAAAAACTTATCTACTCACTATCGTTTCCACAGATTTTGATAATGCAGAAATAGCAGTCTGGCAACAGATTTAAAATCAGCATCGAAAAATACTTCAGAAACAAACCACAGTCAAGGAACGCAACGTCGTTTACGTGACATGGAATGAGACCTAGTGCGATCTCTTCGGTATACCACAAGCATGATAAAGCAAAAAGCTTATTCACTCCAAAACTGACACAAATGTGAAGGAAACTTCAAGAAATTCAAGAAATTCTAGTGCTTTGGTTCGAGTAGTCAAACAACATTGCAATAATCTTCATTTCATTCGAAATATTTTATCAAAAGCTTTGAAATAATTTTACGTGAGAAGAAAAGCCGATAAGCTAAAGTTGGACTCACTTTCGAGCTCGTTGACGTAGTTTGCCAAGCCCTTGTTGGTCACTTTCAGGAATTTAGGGAAGAGGTCGGGGAGGGTGACTGGGTTTAGCGATAAGTTCCCCTTGAGGATTGCAGCAAATCTGTCCCGAACAGGATTCCTCATGCCGTCTGAAATGTGAGGGAGGAGTACAGGAATTTGTTTGACAGAGACACACACATTTGAAGTACGAATGATTAACACGGACTGGCTTGGAACCGGGATTCATTGGGCATTTTCTGGGCGTTCAAAGAAAATAGACATGACCATTCGATCATGCATACAGACAACACTAGGTTTCATTCTGATAGCCGCTAAACAAACAATACCAGGTCCAAACATATCCGAAAGTATCCAGTGGTCAAGCGTTGAGTTTATGGACTAACGAGCATGAATTAATAGAAAAATTAACTAATGTCTGATGTTGGGGAAAACTTAAAAGAACAGAGTACGGACCCCTTGTGCGTCCATAAGCACCAGAATTACGCATTTTGTATACTGGTACTACATGAACTCATACGGTAAAAATCTGTCTCCTAACTCAAGAATATTGACATCAATATGTCTGAATCAATAACAAAAAACTATAGAATAATGTCAAAAAAGAGGACTTTTGAGTTCATGTTTGACCATTACACTATCCTGATGTTCGTCAGTCGACACCATTATTTTGACTCAGGTAGAAAATAATACCTAACTAAATGTGCACACAAACCACTAGCTCGGTGCGTTCTTTAATACTACTGCTATCGATCATACTTCTACAGGGTAGGCCATAAGTATGTAAGGTATCTCCATGCATACAGGTTTGTCGGTAGCACTGCTACGCTAGGAGCACTGATGTGCTCAGCAAACTTAAAAATAAATTTTTATTGCTAAAAATAGCAGGTTTGCATGAAAATTTCACGGATTAGATTTAACGAATTTAAATTATTACATAAACGAATGTGTTAATGATTTACGAAGAATTATTGTCTTCTGGATGAACATTTTTCATTAACATGTACAGAACTTCCATTCTGTATCGTATCTACTGATAACATGGCCGTATAAGGGACGAAGGCTAATAACAGGAAAAAATTATGGATTCTATAGCAATCCGGCTAATTTGGTATCAATAATAAAATACCTCGAAAACCCATCCTGCTTTCAGTTTAATAATTTTCCTTCAGTAGTAGATTAAAAGAAATAGGACAGACACACACAGATAGAGAGATAGGCAGACAGAGATGGAGATACTCTGTGTATTATATAAGTAGATTGTTTCTAAAAGTTGCCTTTCTTATGGCCCATCCTGTATAATCCACGTATATATGCAATAGACAGTGTATCTCCATCTCTGTCTCTCTTTCTATCTCTCTTTTTATCTATCTCTGTAATTGTGTGTGTCCGTCCCATTTCTTCCAATCTATTACTGAAGAAAAATCATTGAACTGAAATCAGAACATGTATACATGTATCATAAGCATTGTATTGTGAATACCAAAGGCATCGGATTTCTATAAAATGCACTATTTTCGCAGATGTTAGCCTTTTTCTCCTATACGGCCATGTTATCGGTAGATACGATACAGAATGGAAGTTCTGTATATGTTCATGAAAAACATTCAGGTTCTTATAGTACCATGGGTAAAATTGAAAAATATATTTTATTATCTAGATCCTCAATTTCATCATTTCAAACTGGGGAATTTCTACGGGTATTATCTAGGCCATGTTATAGTCATAAGATACAGAATAGAAATTCTGTATACATTCATGAAAAATATCTATTTAAAACGAAATAATTCGTCGTAAATCTACCATACATTAGTTTTTATAATGATTTCAAATTAATCAGATCTTATCAAATCTATAACTCAACTATGAATCGAGAAATCTTTAATTTTATCGCATTAAAACCGTGAAATTTCCTCGGGAACTATCTAGTACTTCTAATATCGTACGGACGTGTATTCGTCAAGATTCTGTTTAGTAGTCCTGTGCTTACTTTAGGGATGGTCGTATTTGGGCGCAAATATTCTCTTAGGCTTTAATATTCATATTTATGAAAAACAGGTAAGTCTAACCTGCACTTAGTAGTCACAAATGCAGGTCACACAGATATCTAGCTGCAAATAGCAGACATTAAGCGAAGCGATTTTCGTAAAAATTTGTAAAAACGATTCTCGTTAACTGGAAATGGTGGTAATTCGAAGAAATAAAAACGGACTGGAAATCAAGAAAAGCTTAGGAGCTCAGTCAAAACTATGGCACGACCTCACAAGAAACTAGAAATCTGCGAGGGCCCTTGTTTCATCATCAAAAGAAGACGTTACTAAACACAGACGGTTTTGTTTTCAATCCAAAAAATGATGATATGAACTAGCCAAAACATTGATCTCACCACCAAAAACAACGTTATTAACTAGCCAAAATGCTGGTTTCACGACTAAGTACGACATTATTATCTAGCTAAGGGAGTCACCACCGAAAATAGCACAAGGCACATACCCACTATGGCGGGCAAGTCCACCACTCGGGTTGCCTTAGACTCAGGTTTCACGTCAGGGCTGTTGGAATGGCGGCCAATGGTCCAGATGATCTCTGTCTTGATGGTTAAGTTAGAGAGCAGGTCTTCCACGAGCCGGGTCTGTTCAGGCAAGTGATCAAGTAAGTAGTTTTCAAAAATAAAGAACAGCTCCGCCACGAAATGAGCTAAGTACATTTTATCGGAACAGGAAGAATTACCGAACATAAACGTCCTTAACCCTCTACCGCCGTATGGCACTCACGGGGAACATCAGAAAAAAATGCTAATTATGTTAAAATTATATTATATGTGAGCAATATGAGGTTGCTACTAGGTTTAAACGCGGCGGCATCATACAGCGTCGTTATTTTGGCTGCCTGGCTCTCAGCGTGCTTCATTGCATCAGTGTACAGACGGTCTTTGTGAGCTTAAACGTAGAAACTAGAAAAATAAATTCGTCGCTAAAGGGTTAAGACGTTCATTTAGACTTTTCATCCTCATCACCTGAATGGGGGTAGGAAGGGAGCAGATCAAGATCCCCAACATTGCCAAGGAGGGGGCGAAATGCTCAGTACTACCTAGGTTGGGGGCGAGATGCCCAAACACTACCTGGCCTGGGGGCGGGATGTCTCAACACTACCTGGGCTGGGGGCGGGATGTCCCAACACTACCTGGGCTGGGGGCGAGATGCCCCAACACTACCTGGCCTGGGGGCGGGATGTCTCAACACTACCTGCGCTGGCGCGGGATGTCCCAACATTACCTGGGCTGGGGGCGAGATGCTCCAACACTACCTGGGCTGGAGGTGAGATGCCCCAGACGGCATTGGAGTTTCCACTGAGTTCTGCCACGACTACGTCTGTGTAGTCGTAGTTGCTCAGAAAGGTCTGGGCCGTGCGATCACGTCTGAAGTGGTAAATGAAGTCGTCCCACTGCTGCTGTGTAAACCTGCATTACAGTGTACATGAGGTTGAGCTACCCACAATAATGCAGTATGCGTACCTTACGTTTTTGAACTACTTAGGACAATACAGTATACAGTACTCGTGTGGGCTAGTTATTACAATATAGTATACAGCACGTATGTGAAACAGACATAACTACAAACTACACCTATCCGCACTTGGAACCCAAGTAATGATGATTTTGAGTTAAGGTGACCTCAAGTATTGATGATATAGTGATTTCTCTCTCTAACCTCAATCCTCAGATTTCTTTTAGCTCCGAGCAGACCTTGAATATCTTTGTCAAGGATTGAAAACTGAATATATATTTATCTTGTCTTGCTCCGAGCGAGCGTCTCAGGAGGTAAGAAACTATCGAAGATCCATATAAGATAATGACACAGGAGAGAGTTTTTGTCCCATATATTAAGATAAAGTAAGGTACACCAAACATGCATTATGCCAGCGAGGTAGAGCTGTAATTATCTTTATCACTAGTGCGAAGAACACAGGCTTGTGCATGATGTCCTGTACTCAGATAATCTGCTTCTTTAGGAGTCTTGGGCCAGTACGTTCCCGGTGACGAGTGTGGGGAGAGGTCTTGACTTCAGGAGATCTTGGTAGAAAGACACAAGCCAGACCCAGGCTTAAGTAACCCTTTGGACAAACTTTACTTACGCAACTGGCCCGCTGATTGATAGGCACAGGGTGCCCGATTGCTGCATGGTTTTGCTACGAGACTGAGCTTGTATTCTAAACCAGAGATTCACGACGGTAACTTCAAGTGATGATAACCTCATATAATGATGACCTCAATTGATAACTCTAGCACTCACCTGAAGAGGGAGTTTTGCTGAGCACTCATGGAGAAGACAGGCTGATAAGCCCCCACTTGGATCTGGAGGTTGACCTCCAACGGAGGGTTAGGCAACCCTGCAACAATATATGTGCGTCTTCATTCGTGTCTGTTCTGATTGAAATTTGTGTCTACACTTGAATTTGTGTATACTAGAATTTACATTCGTGTACGTCAGGATTTACATTTATGCTCGTCAAGATTTGGGTTTGCGTACGTCAAGATTTGAATTTGTGTACGTCAGGATTTTCATTATTAAATATTTCAATTTACCCTCGTGTATGCTCAGCGCATGTTCAGGATCACGGATTCTGAATAAAATTTAGACAATTTGAACAAAAAGCGATGTTTTTGTATTTCGTCTCAAAAGAACACTCATCTTTCTAACTCGGATTCAAGGATGAAACTAAAAGAAGAACTTGAACTCAAACAGAAGAGACCGACAACGTCCTCATTTTATGGTATTTTTAGTGCAGGAACATAACTCATAGAGATACTAGCTTTTTCGACAGTAAAAAATAATTAATTCAGGTACATTTAACCAGCCAAAAATTTCAAGTCCAACCGATAACATCGTTTAGTGGAACATTAAAATGCAGAAAGAAAATATAAAAATTAGAAAAACAAAATGCTAACGCTAGCTAGTCCACTTGGAGCTACACAGTCACAGCTACCACACGAAAATGTACTTTTTATAAAGCTGTCAATCCTGAAGAACTTTAAAAATAATTATTTCTACTCTGACATCCGAAATGTTTTGTTCAAGAGTTTCGTGAAGTTACATTAAAGACACTCAATTGAATACGTATTATGCTACTGATAATTTATGTTATATTAAGTTTAGGTAAAAAATGACTTAGCCCTTGTACGGGTAACAAGGTTATGGCTCATTACTTTTCTCAAAGGATTTCGCATGGACTAGACAGAAATGACAACCAGGTAAGTACAACCGCCTAAGAGGTTGTTACTGATCGATGGTCTTAACTCTTGAAAAAGTTTTTGAACGAGCTAGCTAGAAATGAAGACCAGGTCAATACAGCCAGCCACTGACCGACAGTGCTGCTCAGGGCGAACAGCACCAAAGGGAACCAAATGAGGGCAATGACGCCGAACAGAGCACAGCCACCCATGCCGTACTTGATGAGCTTCCTCTTGCCTTCTCCTCGACCTTGTGGATACTCTTCCTCAGCACGACGTTCACACTGACGAACACACAACATGGATTGGTATGTTGGACTATCTATTGCAATGTCCTACCTATTGTGATAGTCTACTTATTGTAATAGTTCACCTGCTGCGATGGTCTACCTATTGTTATTGTGATGGTCTATCTATTTTGATGGTCTACTTAATATTCTGCACTACCAAATGTTATACACCGTCTATTGTTATATGCTACCTATGACAATACACAACATCTTTTACCTTAAAGGTAATGAAGACGGGAGCTATTCGTTGAAGAAAATTGATAGTAAAACTACATCAATTTGATCATCTAGACAAACCAGTACACACCGAGGCACACCAGCACACACCAAGGCCACCAGCACACACTGAGGCACACCAGCACACACCGAGGCACACCAGCACACAGCATCTTACACCAGCACACACCAAGGCTCACCAGCACACACATAGATAGCAGCACCCACCTAGACACATCAACACACGCCTAGACACACCCATGCACATCTAAACACACCAGCACAGGCCTAGATACACCTGCATACACCAGTGTACACCAAAGCACACAAATTCAGCAATCCTTTATATGAACACATTGCACAACAAACAAACAAACAAAAACGTATATTTCCAATAAAGTTGGTGCATAAGAAATGTAACAGCATTGGTTTTTAAAATTGCCTTATCATAAAATCCTTAAGTGGTAGGTATTCTAAGCGTAGTATCATAGATGATAGAACAGCAGTACCTACGGGTATACGTAAACATTCACATCACGCAATGAACGTTAAATATACATGGGGAAACAAATGAAACTTCGCTTTTTCAATGATGACTTAGGAGGTAATCATTGGTGATACATATAAATTTCGACGTGGTAAGTATTATACGCATTTTAGGTGATAAGCGAAATATTTTATTTAGGTACAACTTAGACTTGACATCATTACATTTAACTGAATTGGATGTTTAACATCTGAGAAAGACCGAAAAAGGAAAATTATGAGAGCGAAAACTTAAAACAAAAAGTTGTGATTGTTATTAAATTGAAATTGTAATTTCTAATTACTGGTTGACCGTATGGTATGGCTTGCTGATGATCGATTTAAATTAATCATTATTACAGTTATCTGTAAACATCGTGTTTAATATGAACGGGAGTTACAGATCAGAGAATGAGAGTAAAAATATAAAATATAACAGTGAATGTGTCGAATTTTCAATACTTAGATGTTGATATAGATAAGAAAAACTGTAGTAGACTAAAGTTCTGAGGTTTCACAGTCACTTATTGTAGTAAAGCAATTACTGACATTAACGGATAAATTTTTTGATTATGCATTCGATAAGTAAAAAAATAACGTAAAAGATTACATATATATACATATATATATATATAAATATATATATATATACACATCCATATAAATATACATACACATACATACATACATACATACACATACACATAAATACTCACATACGGACACATACATATGTACATGCACATATCATACATATATACATACACACACACATACAGATATGCATATATCTAAATGCCTCGGAAGAAGAATAATCTGAAGAGTAAACACTAATTCATATAAAATTCTACTTAGCTTTAGGCAAAACACAATTTATTTTCTCTCAAAAAATTTTTTTGTGCTCTATGAAAATTGAACCTTTTCAACATGTTCACGTTTATCAGGTTAAAAAAGCACCAATTTATAAGCCTGAAATATAGTAGAAAAAGAGTAAAAAGTAAACAACATCCTGGTTTTTCATAAAATTAAATAAGTCGATTTGACTCCAGAGCTGAGGAATTATAGTACGAGTTTGACATTTACGTACGTTTCGTTTGAATATTGTTAGCTCTATTTCAGTTTATACCTAAGTTGTGTGACACAAACACAGGGTAGACACTTATATGGAGCATGCTTCGTTACTAAGTTAATTTTGTTTAATCATGCATAGGAGCTAAGATTTCTGTATTTGTTTGCTACTCTAATATGCGAAAATGATGTGTCACGTTTTTTTTTAATTTTTAATAGATTGGTTTTTCTTCATATGCGTGGGCAGTTTATTCCAAAGTAATGCACCTGAAATTGAAAGAGCCCTTTGACCAGCATCGGACGAGCGGAAACTGATGTTAACATCGTGTCGTCGATCAGGTTTCACACCCTTAGTAGTGGGTGGATAGAATTTAACAACGTCGGCAGAACTTTGAGGGCGATATAGAGAGGAAAATACATATTTGACCTTGTGAATGAGTAGTCTTTGTTCTATCGGGGTCCAGTTAAGCTTTTCCATGAGACGTGTTGCATGGTCGTTCTTTCTGAAATTTCCTTTGCATACTACTTTAGCAGCAAAATTCATACATTTCTGTAGCTCTTTTTGAAGACGTTTAGGTATATCTGCCCAGACCAAGTCACAGTAGTCAAAGCGGGATAACACTAGAGATTGGATAGCTAATAATCTAGTTTTTTCCATGACAACACTACACAACACGACTGACAATCGTATAGAGCAGGTCTAACTCAATAGAATCATCTCAAGAGGAAATATTCTCACTTTGAGTTTGAAGATCCTGACGAAGATATCCTCCATCTTGATCCAGTCGCTGAGGTTCATACTCGTGTCCGTCCAGATCCAGTCCATGAGCGTACGCAGCTCGTACAGGAATGGAATGTACATGAACCTGGACGGCATACTTCCTACATTAGCGCACAGTCACTGTTTTGTTTTCAAGCCATGAAATATTCTTTTTGTAGCACGTGTGCCATGCTGATACATCACCTCTGATTGTTACATCTAACAATGACATCATGTGAGGGTAGTTGCTGCAATATATCACATGAGGGTAGTTGCTGCAATGAAGTCATGTGGCAATTGATGTCATTATAAGTATATGTGAAAAAGGAGAAATATGATTCTGATTCTTGCGATTTATATGTTTATTATCATGTGCTTTGTACAATTTTTTCAAATAATTTCATCAGTCGAATTGTCACACTGGAGCAAAAGTAAACAGATAGTTTGTTCCATGAAGGAAGAGCTAATACGATAATTTCCTAATTCAAATGAATAAAAAATTAACAAAAAACTAAATAACTGCGAGTATTTTCTGCTGAGTGATTATTCTGGTCCAGAAATCAACTTGAGCAATATTTGGCCGACTCGCTGCAGTCACAATTGGTGATATCCATTATTATGGTAATGAAGTTGAACTTGAGACTGGGCTAAGCGACAAAACATCATTTATGGCTTAATTCAAGCCATAACATTTGGCGTGGTAGCTGCAAACATCAAAAATATTGGCCAAAAAAGAAGGAACAACATTCTCTAAATGTTGTAGTTTAACGAAATTGGATATAAGCTACCGCCAGACAGTGGCAATACTAAAATAAAAGTAATACAATGCAAGAGTAGGAGCGATACAAGGTAAAAGTAAGACCAATACAAAACAAAAGTAGGAGCAATAAACGGTTAAATTAGAAACAATAGAAGGCAAACATAAGAGCAGTACAGAGCAACATTACGCAACACAAAATTGACAGGAATCTCTAGCAATGGAAAAAACACAGGGGTTAGAGCAATATCCAGCAGAAGTAAGCAACACCAAAATACTTGCAATACAATACCACAGTAAGCAATAGTAAACGAAAGTAAGCAATACAAAAGTTAGAGATGAGCTTTACAAATGACATACACTTTGAAGGAGAAATCGTTGACGTAGTTGTAACCCTTGCAGAAGTAGTTGCCGAGGATGCGAGTGGGGTACCCACAACGGATTTGGTACGCAGAAAGCAGGAGGTTCAGGCACTTGACCATGTACCAGATCTGGGGCGGCCTCTTAGCATTGAATTCTCTGCACAGTGAGAGTGAGGGTACACCTCCGTCAGGGCCTAGTACTTGAGAGTGAGAGTACACCTCCGTCAGGGCCTAGTACTTGAGAGTGAGAGTACACCTCCGTCAAGACTTAGTACTTGAAAGTGAGAGTACACCTCCGTCAGGGCCTAGTACTTGAGAGTGAGAATACACCTCAGTCAGGACCCTAGCACAAGACGCAAGCAAAAGAACTGTAACGACACCTGCATTACAGATGACAATCAAGTTCACAGCAGATAAATAAAAAAAAATAACTCACTTAGAGTAACGTAAAGAATTGTATGTTTCACTCTATGGGAATGTGTATGCCCGAATAATGATGCTTGCTACTCTGCACTAATTGCTTATTTTTCCACAACGGGTATGTTAAAAGTTTGAATTTCAATGGCTATTGTTTTTTCAAAACATCTTTATTCAAGCGTATTGTTCCCGAAGCGTTAAGTCTAACTCTAAATCAAGTAAATGAGTGAGCTTTAACACGATTAAAACACAACTGATTCTTACAGTTTTGTACAAATGCCATTCATACGTACAAGTGGAACACTGCAACGCACCCATATCCTCTTCTTACGTAGTTTCAGTAAGTTTCGTCTACCATAGTTTGGAACCATACGTACCCTCTATTCCGGTACCTGTGAGTGATTGGTGTTTGAAGGCTAGGGATTCGGTAGTGATCTAAAAGCAAACAAATCAGCTCAGTTCTGTCGCCATATTCTGTTACTATTTTTCTTTAATTAGAATAGAAAATGGCAACATGAACGAGTTGTTTGGTATTTTCTTGGGCTGCTATCCATGTCCCATGCCGTAACTATCCATTTCCCATGCTACAATTCCCCATGTCCCATGCTGTAACTACCCATTTCCCATACTCTAACTACCCATGTCCCATGCTGTAACTATCCATTTCTCCTACTCTAACTAACCATGTCAAATGCCGTAATTACTGGAATCCTATGCCACCAAGTAGTACAAAACAATTTCCTTTTCTTCCAGTATTTAACAGAGTTATATATAAAGTGTTTTCAACAAACAAGTCTTTGATGACCGCCAAGCTTTCCTTACAGCATAAGTAGTATCGACATTCAAGAACCAAGAAAAGGAATGTACAATAGTAATGATGGTAATATGTGTTGTCGAGATTGTTTCACAGAGTAAAGAACCACTACTGTACTCGGACATTTTTTGCTGATCACCAATTTTAAACAGAAATTTGTTCCCTAGAGAAAATATCTACGATCGATAAAAAAAACAATTTATCACAATTTTTCTCATCGAAGTAGATCCTTGCAAACCCAAAGAGGAGGATATCATATCAGTAAACTTTTAGTCAAAAAGTTGTGTGAGAGACTGATGCCCGCAAACATGAAAACGAGTCAACGCAAACATCTTTACCTCTCTGTCACTCCAGGCAAAATGAAGAACATCCAGATGTGAATCCCGAAGGTCAATGCCACCTGTGAAGAAGCCATGCAAAACTTAAAATTCCACATAAACGCAATGAAGTGCAACAGTAAAATTAATAACTAAAATGGGGCAAAGCTCTGACATTTTACGAAGGCAAGTACAGGAAAATTCCGTACACCATACATGAAATACAGTACCACGAGTACACACGCTTGCACGGGCTTGCAATAAATAATCAACCAGCAAAATACAAATTTTGCACCTATTGAATGTACTATGAATTAAGATTTGAACAATTGAGCCTGGAAATTTACCAATACAGACCAGGAAGCTGAATAATCAAGACCTACAAATTGAACAATTAAAACCTGTAAATTGAAGAGTTAGGGCCTAGAAATTGAACTATTAAGACCTGGAAGATGAGTTTCCCAACGATGAATTTCCTCAAGAAGAGCGCTCTATCGATGATGATGAGACCGAACTGCAGTATCAGCATCACCAGAAAAGGAATCGGCACCTTATTCTCTTCTAAGTAGGCGCTCACGCCACCATCCCCTTGTTGAGTCTAGTAACGACAAAAAACAAAAATATAACAATGCATTTAGATAAAATGTAACTATATATAAAACTATAACGACACACATCCATGTCGATACTGAATCATTTTGACAAAATATAATGATACTTCACTTCACGTCCATGTCGGTTGACAACATTGAATCTCTTCCAAAAAATATGACAGTATTCCATTTTATATCCATGTATGTAAACAGGGAATTACTTTGATATAATCGACACAAATGATGGTAATTATCTGTATGTTTAATACTGCAAGGCCTGTTGGGGATTAGTGTTGATTTATTAAAATGGAATTAGTATGTAAAGTTAGGAAAGAGGAAACAACGATGTATACAAATTTTTCAAGAAATTTAACCGATTGAGTGTTTAAATTCAAACTCAAAATGGAAATTGTTGGTAAGGAAGATAATTCATTTGAGTATTGAGTGTCATTTTAAGGTGTTACATTCGTTCTTATTTCTTTCCGATAAAGATTACGCTTTCTACATCAGCATCCCCAATCAATGATTCCGTCTAGTCGTCGCAAACCATTACGTTATTAGCAAATAAATACCGATTAAATTGTTATTAAGTAGCTAGTTATTAATATTCAAGTCAGTCGCCGTGAAAGAAAGCCCATCGCACCGTGAATAATATTAATCATTAGAAAAAAACACAACTGAAACATACGAGGGTTTTTTCGACCACTGATGGTCCATAAAAGAAGGCAAATTTATGTTACATTATAATTTGATTACCGAAAGTATTGCAGGGTCTTACTTATTTCTTTACATAATAACCAACACGAAAATAGTCCGATTGCTCGTACCTCGGGTAAACGGACTATTTCCATTTTGGTGATTATGTTGAGAAATAAGCATGATCCAGCATTACTTTGGTAATAAAATTATTATGTTAAGCAATTTTTTATAGACCATCGGAGGTTGAAAAAAGCCCTCGTAGGTAAGATGTTCTACCTTAAGTAGAGAGATAATGGATGTTAAAAAGAATCAAATTCTCAAAATTGATGGCAAGGAGTAAGATTTTAAAAATAGATTCAATCACATTGTTTATAAGAGCACTTCTTAGAAAATAAATAACTCAGTGGTCAACACTAAAAAGAAACAATACTTTAGTAAAAAATTAGGACAAAAATGACTTACTCCAAAAGCCGAGAACCCGAAGATGAGCACGAAAAAGTTGAAGAAGTCACAGATGAACATGTAAGTGTAGACGTTGACGGTGACCTGATACTGAGGATGCAGGAGGTCATCCACGAACTGCATGAGGGCACTCCGACCTTTGTCCATGCTGCATAAGAAGATCATAATATCGTCACGAAGCACCATTGTTCATAAAAATAGTTGAGGTTGTTAGAAGTAACCATCAACAAGGAAGGCAGCTGCATCAGATATAAAAGAAAAAGTACAGAAAGCTTGACGTTAATCATAATTTCCCACATGAAAGATGAGAAATGCACTTATACCTCAGTTCAACAGACTCCCCCTTCGATGAATTTTGGACACATCAGGCTCGATAATATACCAAATTAAATTGTAAGACTCTATTATTCTTCTATTTTTTGTAATGCAATTGTTACTTATATCCCCTATGTAGTCGCGTCGGTGGCAACAAACAATCGGTTTGCTCCAAAAATTGAAACCCCATAGAGTGTTATTGTAATTTCATGTCTGGTCTTCAATAATTAACAGGTGTCAGATGACTCCCCCGATAATGAAGGGAAATACAAAAACTTACCCTTTTCTAGCGAGAGGCGGTACCCTCCTGAGGTTTTCCTTGACTTCTTCAATGTCTGGCTTGCGGATGTTGCGAAAAGCCTCCATGTTGCATCGTGCACATGTAACGTGGATGCTCTCGGATGGCTGGTCCCCAGATACACCAGATCCTGTCCCAAGAGATCTCCTTTCCGACAATGATCCAATGTGGGGACACACCTGCGATCCCAAGGCAGAAGCACCCATCATCGATCCACACTCGATTACACCGTCTTGGAACGAAACTTTGGATCCCCCTGATAATTGACGCCGATGGTGAGGGTTCAGCACAAGAGAAGAATGACGTGATGTTGGCCCCACGATGGCGCAGTGCGATGCAATTGACGTTTTCTGAGATTCCATCTGATCGTCTTGGATAGCTGTGTCTACACTTATTGACTGATACTGAGATAGCTTGGACAACGGTCGCTCGTGAGCAGTGGTATCGCAACTAGACTGCCAGCCGTTGAACGGCAGAGGGACAGAACCACTCGAGGTATTCTGGATGGACGAGGAGGAAAAGTTTGCAAGGAGTTTCCTTTCTTTAGGCACAGGGGGGTGCCGAGAAACCACAGTCGGGTTGTCGCAAGGGATAGAAGTTTTTTCATCGTCTGAAGTCTCGCCCGGGCTTTCTTCCCATGAATGAAAGAGCTCTGCGGTTTCTAAGAGCATTGACGTGTCTCGAGGATAAGAGAGAGGCGTGCATTCTTTCAGCGTCTCAGAGCTGTCCATGCGTTGAGATAGAATAGATCCCCGCACAGTGGACATCATCGAGCTGTCGTCTCTAGAATGGGATGAGCTTCGTTTAGAAATTGACCGCCTAGATCCGTCATAAACTTGAGACACAATAGAACTTTCTTCACTCGACGAAGAGTCATCATCATGATCGTGTTTTTTTGAAGAGGCAGGAACTAACGAGAGCGACGAGTGATCTGATGATGAAGATGACGAACTAGAAGATTTTTCGTCGTACCGTTCTTCAAGTCTCTCGTCAAAGCGGTCTTCCATTAGCAAACCTCGATGGGCATCGTCACTGCTGGTGGACCTGCTATTGCTAGGACTGTCACTGCTACTCTTCCACAGGCCGAGGCTTTTCAACATGAACCTGAACAAGAGGAATATTGATATAGAATATAGGTGTATGAAAGAACCGAGTCAAAATTTTAGATTTGTCGCTTCAAGTCTTAGTATGTCACAATACACGAACATGCACCACAGTAGGACTACTGATGTTGCGATAAGTGTAATAGGTCACAAGTGTGTCATGACATTCCGTTTAGAACCGTTGTTGGTCATACTTTAATTTGCATGATGCCTGAAGACGCCCTTAAAAAAGCAGCATCAGAAAAAAATTAAATTATAAGAATGTTTCAGTATATGTGCACCATTGTAAACCTTTGAACTTACGGATGCTTCAGTAGCAAAAAAAGTAGGAATGTCCAAACTATGAAACATTAAACAAAATGCATGACAGGGTTCTACAGTCGTTTTCATTAACAACATGACAAGGTTGTGTGGATTTCTATGGTAAACATTCAGTCGTCTAGGTCACTGGCAAAAAAAGCTTGATAAAAATATTCTTGTCCAATTAAAGATCCATATTGCACAGGTGGTTTCAAAAGATAAATCAATCATCATAAAAAATTGTTTGATTGTCCAATATATCCTCACTTGAAAGAATGAGCAATTTTACGTGCATCTCCATGGACTAAGAACAAACAGGCCTGCTGAATGAGCCTCCATGCAGTGAAAAAAGGCAACAGTACTCGCACGAGCAAGCATGCATGTAGCAAAAAACACGGCATGTGCATTGCTCATGAATGACCGTATTCCAACCCTGTCTCACGGAGACAAGTTGAAATAATGAGGCCAAAACCTTAAATCTATTTGATGCCTAACCAGATCCCAGTATAGCAGGAGCAACAATCATTAGATCGCACGAATTGAAAAATTTTAATCTTGTAAGAGAACTAATTGAAAGTTTCTAGCCTGGCAAGAAAAGTAATTGGAAAATTGGAAATATGGTTTGGTGGTAATAAAAAATTTCAACCTAAACGTAATTGAAAATACCTCATATGGTAGGAGCATTACCTGAAATTTCTTCATCTGGCTGGAGCCTGATTGCCAGTTCCCAATCAATTTCGCAAAAACCACACACCAAACTTTCACCCTCACAAATCCAGTTTACAATTCACCTATGAAAAAATATAACGAGAAGGAGAGCCAAATCGTAGATGGCATAGCGCTCTTTTTTCTCGACGCCCATGATACGCGGAGGCCAGAAGGGTTGATTGAGTCGCTCTTCTTGGTTCCAGGGGAAAAAGTCGAACTGGAACAAGTACTTGACCATCACGATCATCTGCAGTGAGACAATATACACGTTAACAGGAACTTGATCATCATAATCATTTGCAGTGAGACAATGTACTCAGCTTGCAATTAACTTTTGATAGTAAGATATTTGTAGTAAGTGCAAACTAAACCAAAACTACTTTTTATATCCTTCTCAGAAGCAAGTCGTCTTTTTTTTCAGATAGATTACCGCAAAGTTTTCTGGCTTATTTTAACAAGATAGTTCAAATTCATAAACTGACAATTTGTGGATAGGAGCCACACCTCGGTGTAGGCGATGACGACGATCCAGAAGTTCTTGGAGGGCCGAGGCACGCTGAGGGAGCCCCACAAGAACACCAGGAAGGGCAAGGGCAGAGACAAGATGCTTGCAGACTTGATCTGGTTCACGAAGATCATGATGTAGCACACCAGCTCTGAGCGTGACAAGATGGCGTACCTGGAACCAGAGTTACTCTTAGAGGAGATTGTGCGAGAAGCAACAGCTTCTGTCTGATTCTGTGGTAACGGTAGAATTGTTGCGGAGTTTCGGCTTTCTGGTATAACTAGGGACCAAACTGGGAGGATTGAATTTGAGGCACTATTTTCACAAACCAAGAACTAGATATGTGAGAACGAAAAATAAAAATAATTGAAGAACAATTATACCGGAAGAAAACAATAAATAATAGAAGGAATACAATTCTGAAATAATGAATGAAAAGACAGAGAAGCACCAAAGAAAAATAGCAATATCGCAAGAACAACAATAATAACTGAAAAAAAGAAACACGAACAGTGATAGAGAAACAGCAATAATACCATAGCACTAACAATAATAATACAGTAACAGCAACAATCATACCGGTACAAAAATGCGATAATAACACTATAACAACAATAATGAAAATGGTTTACTAATACAATAATAATACTATATCACCAGCAAAAATAATGGTGCACTAATAAAATAATAGTACTATAACACCACCAATATTACCAACAGTAATAGCATAACAACAACAATAATACAGGTGCACTAATACAACAGTAATACCATAACAGCAACAATAATACTGGTCCATGAATACAACAGCAATACCATAACAGCAACAATAACAGCAAGACGACCTCACCAGACAGCAATGGCGAAGCGCAGTGGCGGCGGTTGTTCAGGTCTTGGTTCCGTCTTCTCGTCGTCAGTTGGTAGTGCGACGAAATCGACACTGACAGAGGAGGAGGAAGGGATTTAATAAAGGAAGACGTTACTCAATATTTGGAGACTTACATTCATTAGGAGATAACAAAAGTTCAAGGGAGGAGGGATGGAGAAGGGTGATGAGGATTGAATTGTAGGGTTACGGTATTGACTATTTGAGCACTTGAATGCTTTGGGACATCACTAAAATGATGTGAAACCATCTTTTTCCAACATCAATATTTCAGTGATTTTGGTTGTTTATTGCAGTGTCGTAGCTTTCTCTGTTCCAAGATTTTTTTTCAAGTAGATCCCTCAACGAAATTGTTTTTTTATAAGGAGGCAGTATATCTTTTTATAGAAAATACAGTGGAATCAATCACAGCTACGAACAAATGAATGAAATTTAGAAACAATAACAAAAATGTAATGACGATAAATAAATATGCATACAAGTCAACAAGTTAATAAAAATATAAGTATAAAAGTAATTAAATAAATATGTAAATAGACAAATTTGCATATAAAAAATGAATAAACAAACATACATATAAAGGAATAAATAAAAACGTGCCAGTAAAAAAGTCAATAAATGAATACACAATTAAATAACCAAATAAATAAATAAACGGGTTGATTAATTTAAAAAATAAATGATCGTTCTCACAACAGAAGCGCAAATCATGAGACATTTTGATGTGCTAGCATGCAACCTGCAAGCAACACCTCAGCAACGTCACAACACATCAGCAACAAGGTCACAATGCTCACAAGGCATCGATGAAGCACTACCCAAGTTCACTATGTGCTAGCCTTGAAGGCGTTTAACTTAACACTAATATTTGACAAGAAGTTGTCTCTAGTAAAGTCAGGTACACGATATTTAAACCCCTTTCAATTTAAATTTATTCATCAAACTTAATTGATTTGGTTTGAAGTTTCAATTAGAATGACAGTGACAAGACTGTCATACAACACTGATATTGCCTAACCGTAACTTTTTTTTGCAAGAACCAAGTAATTTTGGTCCATCTCATGGGGTTAGAAGGCAGCTTTTAGCTGCAAACAGTCGACTTGATAGCAGTGATGACAAATTCCAATCAAAACTTTGGAATAGGATGTTGACAAATCAAACATGTGTTGTTTAAACACTAAACTCATCTTCCCACGATGTTTCCTTAAGAGAAATGTGCCACATTTGAACAAAGAAAACAGAACAGATCAAGAGAATGTTCAAGTGCAGTGACAAATTGCATGATAAATTTACTAACCTGATGAGCATGTAAGTGTAGAAAAAAGTAAAGTTATTAAAGATGGTGCGGCAGATGCCTTTAACCAGCTCGCATGTGTGTTGTCTTAACTAGCTCTCGTGTGTGTTGTCTTAACTACATAGCTCGCATGTGTGTTGTCTTAACTAGCTCTCGTGTGTGTTGTCTTAACTACATAGCTCGCGTGTGTGTTGTCTTAACTAGCTCGCGTGTGTGTTGTCTTAACTACATAGATCGCGTGTGTGTTGTCTTAACTAGTTCGCGTGTGTGTTGTCTTAACTAGCTCGCGTGTGTGCTGTCTTATGGAGCGTATGTTGCAGTGAGAGGTCCGAATTGTAATTCCTTCTTTTCAACGTACCCTAGCGTGTCAAAGATACAACATGTTTGTATGAGTGCTGGATAACACCATGTTTGTATGAGTGCTGGATAACACCATGTTTGTATGAGTGCTGGATAACACCATGTTTGTATGAGTGCTGGATAACACCATGTTTGTATGAGTGCTGGATAACACCAT
>VCRD01000630.1:209242-240586 GCA_006783055.1 Trinorchestia longiramus | reverse complement strand
CACCACCACCACCTTTCTCACCACCCAGATCGATTACTGCGTAAGAACTGCTGAAACCTCCATCTCCTCCACCAAAACTTCCTCCTTTTCCTCCTCCAAAACCTCCTCCTTGTCCTCCACCAAAACTTCCTCCTTTTCCTCCTCCAAAACCTCCTCCTTGTCCTCCACCAAAACTTCCTCCACCAAAACTCCCTCCTTTTCCTCCTCCAAAGCCACTCCCTACTCCTCCTCCCAAGCCTCCTCCAGGAGCACCATATGATGATGCTGGAGCTGATGGAGCACCATATGATGATGGAGCTGATGGAGCACCGTAAGTGCTGCTTTGCGCACTGAGACTGACTCCAGAGCTCAGGCCTCCTGATGGAGGGCTGTACGAAGAATGTACGCCGAAACCTCCTCCAGTGGGGGCAGCGTAACTTGAGGTTATTGCACCTCCACCAAATCCACCTCCACCTTTGCCTCCTCCACCAAATCCACCTCCTCCTTTGCCTCCTCCACCAAATCCACCTCCTCCTTTGCCTCCTCCACCAAATCCACCTCCTCCACCAAATCCGCCTCCACCTTTCCCTCCTCCACCAAAACCACCACCACCACCTAGACCTCCAGTAGGAGCTGAATAAGAATCTCCTAGAGTAAGCCCTCCACCACCACCACCACCACCACCACCATGACCACCTCCTAATCCACCTGAGGGTGCTGAGTAAGATGCTCCAAGCGAACTTCCTCCTCCGTGTCCTCCAACTCCTCCTCCAAGTCCTCCAACTCCTCCTCCAAATCCTCCTCCAAATCCTCCTGATGGAGCTGAGTATGATCCTCCAAGAGATCCTCCACCATGTCCACCGCCTCCTCCACCTCCTCCAATGGCTCCTGATGGAGCTGAATATGATCCTCCAAGAGATCCTCCTCCATGTCCACCGCCTCCTCCACCTCCTCCGATGGCTCCTGATGGAGCTGAATATGATCCTCCAAGAGATCCTCCACCATGCCCACCACCTCCTCCACCTACTCCTCCGATTCCTCCAGATGGAGCTGAGTATGATCCTCCAAGAGATCCTCCACCATGCCCACCACCTCCTCCACCTCCTCCTCCAATCCTTCCTAATGGAGCTGAATACGATCCTCCAAGAGATCCTCCACCATGCCCACCACCTCCTCCACCTCCTCCTCCGATCCCTCCTGATGGAGCTGAATAAGATCCTCCAAGAGATCCTCCACCACCTACACCAAAACCACCACCACCTACACCATGTGCACTTCCACCCCCACCAAATCCACCAGATGGAGCAGAGTACGACGCCCCTAGGGAACTTCCACCTCCCAGTCCACCACCACCACCAAAACCGCGACCCGACGGTGCTGAGTAACTGGCACTCTGTGATCCCCCACCAGAAATAATTCCTCCGCCTTTCCCTCCTCCACCACCTCCTCCAACGTGCCCTCCACTTCTCCCGAGTGCTCCTCCGCCACCAGTGCTTCCTCCACTATACCCTCCTACGCCTCCTACGCCTCCGCTGGATGGGGCAGTGTAACTGGCTTCGACTGATCCAGCTCCTACAAATCCACCACCACCAGGCCGTACTCCACCTCCTGAACTCGGGGCAGAATATCCTCCTAAAGGATTAGATGGTACAAAACCACCTGAAGCAGCTGGAGCGGAATAATCAGAGCCAACAGACCCAGCGATGCCAGTCACACCAGTTGCTGTCGGTGCCGAGTATCCTGGACCCAAGTCATTCGTTCCTGCATTGAAACCTCCTTGCCCGTTTCCGTTTATGACTATCCTCAAATCTGCACCTCCGAGATCACTCCCCGGCGCTGAGTAAGACTCATCTGGACTAGGCAACCGTTGAGAAGGCCTGAAAGGAGCGTCAATACTTCCGCCATTGCTGTATCCTATACTGCCTCCTCCTTGTGCTCCTTCTCCATGCTCTATTCCAACACCTCCACTTTGTGCTAATGTTCCTCCTCCTACTCCATTTTCAAAAAAACCATCGTCATTTCCTTCAAAAGCTGAAACAGAAGCCGAAGCAGCTGAAGGCGCAATGTACGAAGGGTCATCCGAACCTAGAGGAGCTGTCGGAGGAAAATATGTCCCCGAGGTTTGTGGGTTTGACGGGGCACTGAAGTCTTGATCTGGGTCTTCCAGTGGCAAAGGTGAGACGAAGTTGTTCTCCGAACCCTCGCCAGGCAGTTGATACAGCGGTGGCGGCGGAATTTTTCCGCTGTCAGGCCCAGCTGTAAAATACGAAATGGTTGTTATTAATGTACTACGGGTTGATCTGCTCTTCTATAACATGTGACTAGAAATAAGCGCAAACATTTCATTTATTCCATTCAAAATATTTCAAGTCTCGCGAGGGCGATGAATGTGGAATGTGTGTCTGTCATGAAATTGGCATGCACTCAAAATTGTAAGTTCTTTGGATTTGCTAGACTAGTGTAGTTAAATAGGGATTCAACAAACTGCAAACTTTTCTGGAACTCATATGATAATATTTTGTTCTAAAAATTAAAAAGCATATCAATTTTCCTCCTCTACCATCCACGCGGTACCAAGTCAATATCAACTTGTTTTTATTTTTTGAAGCTAGTTCTTTGCACATAAGCCACAAGGCTTGACTTTCGTTATTCATGAATTTTGAATAACAATCGGCATGTGCGGATGAATATCCCAAATTTTCTTAATTAAATAAACGTATAATCAAAAAATAGAAAGCATATACATCTTGGATGACGAAGTTTTTTAAGATATCTATATTTTTTGAATAAATAAATCTTCATCATTTCATCCTGTGTAATCGCCAATTCTATATAATTTACGAATCTTTTACGCCAAGAAGAACTTGATCCATGAGTATTTTTCACTAATTTCTCATCTATTTCTACAGCTTCAGAATTGCAACGGCTTTCTCAATCTTGAGACCGACAGTAAAAAGTCGAAAAACCTATAATAACTATATTGAGATATTATGTACTACCGACAGGAATAGTAAAATACAGTAAACTTTTTTAAAATAAAAAGAACTCCATAAACGACGTTTAGTATATTTTACTTTCACATTGAAATATTCTTAATTTGAATATCACCAATTAGAAAAAAATGCAATTCATGCATAATATGTTCATACATATGGAAATATACAAGTAAAATACATATCTACCACATAGTTTGTCAGGATTTCTCCGGTTTATAGCCACAAAATTCAACGAGTTGAAGAATATCATTTTATCTTCGGGCTTCTGAAACTAATTACAAATAGAGTGAATAGAATGAAAAATTCTACAGGAATTTATTAAAAATTCGAAGGAATTAACAAGTATTCTATCTGTGGGTAAAATGGGTGATAGAAATGAAGCATTAGTCTGATTAACTTCCGTGTAATGTCCAAACAAAATCATTGTTGAGAGAAAATGTTTTTGATATTCAGTGAGGCGCACCAGATTGCATCAGTGCGGTTATGGTGTCGGCTGAAGTGCATTTCTGGAACATTTTATAGTCTAGAATTCAACAGACCGTCGAAATTTTCGATAGTGATAAAAAACTACAAGTAATTCGATTGTGCATATTCAAATGAAAAAGATTTGAGGGAGAATAATGGACACATTACGAGAATTACCTCTTCGTTTTTCGATGGTGGCGCTCTTCGTGAAATCATCGGTGTCGTCAGCCACTAGCAGCACAATGCGGGTTCCATCCTTCGTCTTCGCCTCCACAATTCGAGCAGTAGGGTCGTCAAGAGAGGCAAATTTTTCCGCTTTAGAAAGAGTCGCAGTGAAGAAGCACAGAATCAGGGGCCCCCACCAGACCTAGAACATGAAACAGTGGAATTAACTTAAACTGCATTTTCTGAATAAGGATTTATTAAAAAGGCCTTTTGGTGATGTTTACCAGTACTTCGAGAAGGAGAGTGAAACCAGCGTAGAGAAACGCAGTAATGCAGCATGAAAGTTGGATATGACGGAAGCGGAGATCTCTGTTCGGGGCTGCCGAGCTACAGGCCAACAGATGCGCTAGTGCTATTTCTTTTAATCATAGGAAAAATAATGCCAATATGTTCAAAGATGTTAGTGAAATTAGCTGAGAATACACGTGTATGACCTTTAGGAATAACGCATGTGAAGATGACTAGAATATTGTGATTTACAGAGCTGTTACACTGGAGAATGTAGAACTTCTGTTGACGCTCAGGTTAGAGAGTGTGTTTGCGGCGACATGTTGGCTAAACTCATTTTGATGGAAAAATTTTGTGGCCAAGCTCGTAACTCTTCGACTTTTAATTTAAATAATTTAGTGGTATATATATATTTATATAAATATATACATATATATATATCGAGTAAAAGAACATGATACATTAATAACACAATATTTTTATCCCCAGAAAAAAAGGTGCAGTTTTCTCATGAACGTCAGAATATATTGATGCAAACAACATTCATCTGAATTTGATCTGCATATTTTCTTTAGGTAATGATAGTTTTTTGTACATATTCACATCTACGTGTAGTAATTTCAAGAAATGTCACTCTGTCTTTATAAAACACACACCCACATGAGGTGAAACAAAATGATTGAAAAATACGCGTCACATTTTATGTACACTGAGGTTCGTATTTGCATTGAAACTCGAGTCCATCAACAAAAAAACAACTTCGACATTCACACGGTCATAATGTGAAGACGTTACTCTAGGTCTTCCTATAAGTGAGCAAAGAAAATTGATCTTTGATCAGAAATCGTCATTGGTGACGGAAGCTCAGTTTACCCCCACGGTAATTTAGCAGTTGCATCTACATTCCTAACCAATTTATTCGCGTGTTTTATCAGTACAGTTGTCTGAAGTTGACGTACCTGAATTTGTAATGGCTCCTCTTTTCAAAAATTACTTTTCAGTAATAATTGAAAAAATTGTAAGGTTATTCTACTTCATAACACAAACACTTATGACACAAGAACACTTCGTAAATTGTAGTGAATAGTTCAGTAAAACAGTTCATGGCTGTTGAAAACATCGCTCCACGTTTAGCGATGCTGTAAGCCTAACAAAAGTAATTCCGCAAGAGCTTGGTCAACACCACTTCATTTTACAAAGGAGACAGTGAAAACAGGCCATTATCAGCGATGAAAAGTCTCTGTTCAATTTACGTTTAATAGAGTTTTCTCGCTTTAGTACTCAGCCAGGGATGAAAGTATCATGAAAGTGAATCAAGATTTCAAATGGCTGTTCCTTAACTCGGGATTGTGTTGAGGTCCACACAAGTTCTCAAGTTCGCTAATCATCCCAGATGGCCCATAAGTAGATGGCATATTCGTCACTTTGATAAAATCTGCGAGACGAACTTTTGACCCACGACGTCTAATACAGCGAGAGACACGGGCTTTCATGTCTACAGAATGCCGTCCTTTTTTCCACATCTTAAAGTGCTAGATCATGTCTAGTGCAGTTTCTTTTTATATTTCATGGAGGAGCGTCATCTCTAGTGCATATCGATCTTCTTCACCTATTAGCAAAGGCATGATAAGTGAGGCACGGAGAAGTCGTTTTGTATGTACTTCAGAGGAGAGGATCATGTGCCCAAGATGTGTAGAAGGCATGCGTAAGCGAGTGCCGTGTCAAGCAAACGAGAGGCATTTTTGCTCACGGCTGTGGTCAAAGTTGGGGTCGAAGAGTCGGAGTCGAGTGAAAATTACTGCTAAAAAGACATTTTCGGAGTAAGACTTTCTAAAAATTCAGGAATTGGCTTCTCAGTTAAAGAATGGAGCCTCCAACTTCACAGCTCGGTTTCTTTTTACCATAAGAGCGGGAGTAACGTACAGTACAAGAAACCTTTCATTTTACTCTCCATAGAGAAAAATTACGTTCATTTTAAAGACTTTATGATTCATGCGTTAGAGAAGAGAATTATGTCTAGAAAAAGAGCATGAATTCCGCACGAGTGAATGGAAAATTTGTATCCAGTGATACAATGAGTTTTACTCCCATGTATCTGCGGAAAAGCTTAGCACAGTAGGAGAATCTAGCACAGATCATAAGAGAAATATTCCTTGTATATGTTCAACGTATATATCAGAGTGAAAACTAATGTCAGATAAAAAATAGCTTCGCTTAAAAGAGTGTATCATTCCTTTTTCGCTCTGAAATCTCACTTCTCAAATGGCAACTCGCACACATCAGGCTGTATGTACATCATATCTCGTACGTTTTCATCGCAGCAGTCTAGCTTCTCATATATAAGAGCGAGAAGTTGCTTCCACGAGTACATCACATGAGTATATCATACGTTTCCAGCGCACAGCCTCCCTTCTCATACCTTAAGGTGCGTAGTCATCAGGACGGTGGCCAGCTTGGCCTGCTAGCGAACAAAGCCCTGAGGTAGCTTAGTGCTAAATCTGCCTTTCACCTTCAACTGCACTAACGCTACAACTGCAGCAACGTTTCAACTGCAGCAACGCTATAAATTCTAACTCATATGGTACTACACTGGAGACTAGAACAGCAGAAAGACTCGCTATGCAGAATTTCTATACTATTCCCGTACACTACACTCGCTCATAAAGTTGTTACCGTGCACTTTGTTCATTCTGTGGTTGATTTCAGCAGCACTTCGTTCCTCTGCTCGGAGAAAACGGATTACGCTTCGTAACACATTTGGGGAGAGTATCGATCGTAGCAGCCATGTTCAATTGCCCGGACCTCGGACAATCGGGCTGTGTACGTTATGGCGATTATGTAGAGCAATAAGTAACGACCTGCAGTACTTCTGGGAATAAAATTGTTATGTTATGTAAATTCGCATTTTTTATTGCTCATCGCTGATTGAAAAAAACAGGCCTTTTATGTGACTTTTCTCTATCAGATTTCAAATACTGATAGCAGAGTAAAGTTTACTGTACTGGAGACCTACAGTACGTTGTTGATTGCAGTAAAAATCACAAACTCAATCATACACGGGACATTTAACGCATATTTTATTAAATAATATAAATGAACAGATTACTAGAAAGAAATATGAATATAAGTAAACAGAAAAATAGTAGGCGGTACTAACAAATCAAAGAAAAAAATCTGAGATAGAAAAAGAATTGAACTTTGAAGAACAGATAGAAACAGTCCTGCGAATAATCATCGTTTCTCCGTAGAATAGGGGAAACAATGTAAGACTGTAAACCAAGAACAGGATAGGAACTCAAAATGGCAAGAGAAGAAAGGAATCAACCGACGCTGGTCGAGTGGAAAGCTGTGCTTGCTGGCAGCGATGTGCAGGCGATTGAGGGGTGAGAGTCGCTTAGCAAAGCTCGGATGCCTTTCCCGAGGTGGCCATCTCGCTCCAGGAATTCCTCTATCAAGAATAATGCACAGGTTACTTCTGGGCCAAGTAGTAGACAAAGAATAATCATGCAGGCGAATACTGACTATTTTAGTTTCGCAAGTTTACTTTGTGTTCAGTTTCATGCTAAAACAAATTGTGGGGAAATTATTCAAATGAGATTAGTATTTAAGCTTCTTTATTTCGAATGGGATCGTTTATCTGATTCTTAATTCTTAAAACAATAATTCTTGAAATATGTGTAGGAAATGAAAATGACAGACAATGGAAATAATTAAAAGCCTAACTGCCGGAGCCAAGTTCACGAGACGCAGGTGAGTGCATCTGGAATGCCTCTGCGGTGACGAGGGAAAGGGACGATCATGATGTTCGGTACACTTTCATCAACATAATTTGTTAGCCCGACAAACTGGTCGGCCCACAGTGCTACGAAACCGGTCAGTAAATTGCGCAATCTTTACTGTCGTACCATTCGCGTAGTGAATGAAAAATTGAGGCCCAGGTCAAGAAAAGTTGATTCCCTTTTGCTGGACCTGAAGTGTTGGTTCATTAACAAGTTTTCCTGAGCCATCCCTGTTCACCTCCAGAGCGTCGACATAATAAGGAGAGGGAAGACCTCAGATTCCAATCATTTCACATAAATAAAAATGATTTTTTTCAAGTTTTCTTTAAAATTATAATCTTACACACTCAAATTTCATACATTTCTGAAAGTGAACAAACAAGGAGACTTTTTCTAGAACAGCTACGTTACTTTTACTGTTTTAGGTTTAAAAAATGAATGGTTATCAATTTAAGACAGGCCAAATTTCTGAGAATGCGGTCAAAAATATCATTTAAACGCAAATTCTTGTGCAAAAAACTCCACATTCTACATAACAGTAGGGTAGGTGAGTAAATTTTGACATATTGGATATATTGTTGGACGGGTCCCATTTTACCCAATTATTTTTCAGAAAATGTAAAATGTAGTGTAAACATAATGATACAGTTAGTGTAAGCGATGACTACTGCCACAAAAATAGTGCGTATACTGTGGGCAGTTAACTCATAAATAGGAAGTGAGAGCGGACTAGAAAGCCAAGTTTTTCTTTAAGAATTTAACTGAAAAAAAAACACTGCAAGCGGTTCCTTGTTGAAAAAAATAACAACGAGCTGTTCATTTACGCGCAAAAACGATGGCATCGTACGATTGATTTCCAATGTTCCCTCTGGTGCTCCTGAAGCAATTAGATGATGAATGTTCTTGTGAAAGTAGTGCAAAGACACTAATACTCTTCATCATAAAGCCAGGATGATGTATCGAGCTATCCGTCATAGGGTAGTAATTGTTCGTAATTTTTATACAATTGTCAGAAGTAAACGTTGTAAATCGTGTACAACAAACACAAACCATTAAGAAAAAATTAGGAATGATGTGAAGAGAGTGCCAACGTGTTTCAAACTCGTAAATGGCGTGTAACATTCCAGATGCATTGGGCTCAATGTTTTCACTCAACGAACAAATTACAGAAAGCACAACCGCAATGGAGGAGGCGTCGTTAGAGCACATGGATTTGCGAGAGATCAATGCTATTGGCTTTCTCTCTGACCGCCTCAATCAATCGTTTTGGTTGCAGTGTTTGAGAGACTTGTTGCGCTGGTTGACCTTCTTTGCGTAGGATCTTAGCTCACAGCTTTTAGGAAATTTGAATATTCAGTGGCATAGTAATAAGCCACGGAAGCGTGCGTTTAATCTTCTACCGTAAAGCACGGGAAGATTTCACAAGTTAAAATTTCTACTGAACTAGCATGCAAACATTTATTGAAATATTATTGTATGTTATATTACTATAACAGAATAATTTTTATCTAGTTTTTAGCAGCAAACGAACTATTTATTCGATCAGTGAAACAATCAGACTCATGTATCACATCAGACGGTGACGGAAAACGTCGTCCTAGCAAGGCTCATGTAAACAGCCTTGCTGGAAAGTAAGCACCACCATTTGCTGCAAAATTCATTTAAGTGCTGCAAAATTAAACTTAAAATTTCATGAAAAACCATTTTTAAATTTTAATGTAAGAAAACATAGAGACTTGGCCACTAATGGTCTTTTTTTCTGGTTGGGTTAGCAGTGAGCTCATTTAGGATCACGCTATGGGTTCAGAAGACCGGGGGCCTACGAGTTGCTTCCTACGATATTGGACTATAACCTCCATCAAGGACGGGAGGTTGCTTGTGCAAGAAATACATATCATAAGTTAATCCTCAATTGGGCAGCTTTTTAAATAATAGGAACTTCAATTCCGTAGTCATAGACCATTACCGTAGAGAATATTCGTAATTGACTTTAATATACATTTTCAAAAAAGATTCTTTACTTAGTAAAACGCATTATTTTGTACCCTGCACACAGGCGAGCAAGTTTTCTTTCAAAGCATTCGCTGAAATTATAATTTATTCCTGTCCATACAAGTGACGTCTATTGTTCAGGCTAAACACATAACAGGAAGGATTACTTACAACATTTGTGTAAACAATATTTACTACTGTACAATAAATTACTTGAGATGCAGGATCGTTTGGAATTTGTTAGTAGATTGATCGTTAACATTCATACTGGAAACTGGGGAGGTTACATAGGGATATGCATTCCCAAAGGATCTGCTTCAAATTGACCTACTTCGATATTATCATGCGTGTTGTTATATAATACGTACTATCGAGTTATACCATTGGTAAAATAATAAGACTTTACTGTGTGTGTGGAATAACAACTGTCATTCCTAAGGAGATAATTCCAAGTATTTCAGTACGAAATATTAATGAACCTAGATGTTTACATTCAACTGAATCACATTTTTGAATTGAATCCCACCGCAATTCATGTTATTTTCGATTCACCAACATGAGCTGGGAAGCAAAAAACCAATAACTTACTGTACTTGCCAGTTCTGTACCGAACAATTTGAAGCTAATCTGCAGTAATTCATTTTGAAATACACTTCCAGAATCTGATACACATTGATGCTTTTTCATGCTCAGTACGGCAAAAAAGAGACAAAAAAGAACAGCATCAGCGTCGCGTGCGAGTTTCCCTTTAAAATATGTCAGTTTAGCAGACAGGGACGCAGCTCGCATAGTCATACTTTCTAATCGCTTGTTTATGACGCAGGATTAGAGTGCACCTTGTCCCTCCAGCACTAATAAAAAAATAATAGAAATGTCATCGTAAATCTACTGGCAATTAGCTGCTAGTTCAGGTATGAAACAGTTGATGTCTGTACTCTGAATGCAGAAATAACCTTGTGAATCGTAACGGATATCGTGAGCTCATCGCCGTCTTTCCCATTACGTAAAAATCCCTTTCTAGAAGACCTCGTCACTTTAAGGCGAGATTTTCCTTTCAAGTCGTTAGGGTGGTTTCGAAAGCTTTCTTTAGTTTTCCCATGCTAGCTAGGGACCTGTTGCAAGTCAGCCGTCAGACACGTAGTTCTAAAAGTGGCTTCACAGGTCACGTGTGGATGTAGCACCTTTAACCCCGCACAGACGTCTTCAGTCTCCGACAGGTTTTTACTTCTTCTTCTCTAAAAATTGTTCGTTGATTTTCTCACTTGATCTAATTAAATTTTTAATAGACTGAAACCCAAGCATCGCTACTTAGACTTTATTCTGGAGACAAATTTAAAAAGATCCGAAAAGATTTAGCTGTACTGTTATTTCCGAATGCGCTATTAATTTCAATTACTTAAATTATTTTCCTAACCTCAAGGTATATATATATATATATATATATATATATATATATATATATATATATATATATATATATATATATATATATACCTTGAGCAGTAAATATATATATATATATATATATCACAAAGAATAGAACCTCACCCATAGGAAAATATTGCACGATAGGCGATTTTCCTTTGAATGGAGATTTTAATACAACCTAAATGATCCCAGTTCTACAATTGGCTTTACATGCTCCTCCATCTGGATACCAGCCCAGCCACGGAGGAAAAGACTTGATAGAATATCGCTTACATATTTACCTTCTAGAAGTATCACGTCACAGAACAGAATGTGGGAAAGAGTAAAATGTTCATAATTTTTGATACTGCTGACTGCACATGAGCTACTGCTGACAGGTTTATGAGCAAAAGCAAAACTGAATTAGTCACCTGTGCCTCATTGATAGTAAGCTCGATAACTTATTCTGAATTTCTATCATATTTTCTAGATGACTCAAACCGTTTTCTCACAATATGAAATCCGGAAACCTTAAGTCGTCTTTTTTCAATGTAGAGGCAAAGACCGAGACAAAGACATGTTGATATTTTCTCAATAATTTCAAGATCATATATACGAAGGACCATGACGATCTTCATCAACTGAGTGGTGGTTCGACTGACTTTACTGCAGCATTTCAGCTCACTGACGCGTTCAATGTGAAGTCTAAAATAGTTGTTTTCCGCATGTAAGCTGGTCCGTGTGGGTCCAGTGAGATATTTCCGACAATTATCATACAAGGGCGAGGCAGAAGGTGTTTAGATATTTTAACTTGAAAAATTCAAGCAAAGGTTTTGTCCCATGTTTTACACAGCGAGGATATTGTGAAACTAACTAACACTCATTTTTTTCAAAGTAAGTCAGTTAATTTTATACTTTATTTTTTATAGGATGTGGAGAATGCAACATTTCACAAATCATAAAAATTGGCCATTTGTTTATGCTTAATTAATAATTAAATTACTCAGAAAACAGGATTTTGCAGCTGTGGTTAGTGATTTCTAAATTTTTTTCTAAATTTTTCAAAATTTGATACCATAAAGTGCCTTAATTATTCTAGCACAAAGACTCAATCAGCACTTCTTTCGGAAATCAGTGGCTTTCTTGTAAGAAATGTTTTACTGACCTGAACTTCTTCGTACAGTTTTAATTCAGTTTTCTCCGTATGCTAAGATAGAGTAAGATATCTATGAGGTACAAATGAATATAACTGTGCCTTATAAGGATAGACAGCTGTAAGCAAAGTATTGTGTTCATTTCGATATTTTAAAGGCTTTTAGGATTGAAAACAATTATTTCGCTAACGTATTAAAAAATGATAGTAAAGTTTCGCTAAAAGGGACTGTGATTACCCAATAAACACATCACTAAACTGACCCGAGACAGAAGCTCAATGAACTATCCCAGCAAATGTGAAGAAAACCGCTGAGCGAATGAAGGATGTGCGATGCAGCCATTTAGCCTAGCATTTGCAACAGCAGTAATCGCGGCAGCATTCGTAACAGAGGCAACAGCGGTTGTATCAAGTGCAACAGAAACAGCTGCATCAGCAAAAGCAGGAGTAACAGCAGCTTTGGAAGAGCGGCAGCTGCAGGAGCGAGGAAGTGTTCCCACGCGGTGGCTGGAGTGGAAGTGGCAGCGGCTGCGGTGGAAGGTTCTCTACATCCTCCTTACTTTCCCTTTCAGCGGGAGGGCAGCGAGGGGCATCCACTGCTCCTAGCATCCTGCTCACCATCCGTCTCCAGAGCACACAGTTGGACGGCCATTTACTCAACGGTATGTTCTTTTATATTTTACGGCTACTTTCCTGATATGAGCGGAATGTATGTTAGTATATTATCTGTAAAGGCCCTCGAAATTTGCGCGACACCAGCGAAAGCATCGGAGAGATCAAATCAGTGTGAGGACAAGAGAAAAAGCGATTGGAGTCATGTTTCGCTTTCTCTTTCCCGTCAACAAAATGTGGAATGTAGATATAATCTTAGGCTTACCATGAACATGCTTAAACGTGGGCTACGTGTTCGGAACATTTTATTATGCATTGAACTCTGCGCAGTAATTTATTCCATGAAAAGTAAGAAAAAATTTCTCTGCAGCTAGACATACAGTCACTGTACTACTTACGACTCTAGTCCTGAATTCATACGAAAAATTTTATAGCATATTTGTATTGAAATTATTTTTTCTCCCCTTTCTTTAACAATAAAATGTACATTCATTTCACTTTCACAAATCGCTTAATGACGCTTAGTGCCAAAAACTTTCTTAACAAATACACTTTTGATGCATTCAAATTTTACCTAAATAGTATTTGTTATACAAGAATCATAGCATTCTTTTTTAGTATATTTCTTTTGAAGGGACTATATGTAATGTAAACTATAATGAAGGTTCACCAAGAACGATGTCTGGAAGTATGATAAAATCACTAAATACTTGGACCCTTATGTCAGTGTAAAAAATTGGTGGTGTAAGTCATCAGTTGTCTACAGGAAAATTCTGTTTTGTTATTCAGGATGTGGCAAAAAACTTCATGTTTATTTCATAAATTATATTTTGATAGCACGCGCGTGATGGGAATTGTGAGTTACGTTTGATTGCACATGATTTATCTGAACAAAGGAAGCAGGAGAAATTTTTTATGGTAAAATCATAAGAAACTAGACCTGTGATATTACAGTTTTAACAGGCATTAGTTCCAGCTTTTCAATAGTTATAAGCAAGAGCTTTAAATTTTGCTCTAAAATGGAATTAAATAGTTAGGGGATAATTGCTATTAGTTTACACTCAGAAGGAACAAAAGCATAAAAAAGACGCTATTGTTTTAAAAATTGAACAATGGTAAATAAAATGTGATGCCGCTCTTAACTTTTTGTCATAAGCATCGTTATCCTATGAAAAATATATAAATGGAAATAATATGCATGTCCTATTTTTTATTCCGTTACATATGATACTTATCTATTCGTCATCGTTTCAATAAGTTTTCGTACAGTCAAATGTGGCACTAATCTAGAAAAAGGAAAATCGTGTTTTTCACAAATCAAAAAATTATATTTCTCAATCAACTGTACGTACAACGGCCAATATTGAAACTGTTCGTGTAAACGAAGATGTTCATGCAAACGATAGTAAAAATGATAATAATTCAATAAGTGAATGGAATTTAAATTGTTATATTTATATTTGCCGAGCTATGTTCGGAGGTTGTCGGAAAACCAAATCAAAATGATCGTTTGAAATGTACCTTAAGAACATGTAAAATAATCAGCGCGTGCTTATGCAAATAACGGCAACATTTCACCAAACGTAGGAGCTAGAAAACTGTTTTCAAAATAACTGATACTTGAACTAAGGTATTTCAAAGTACCGATCACAAGTAAATGAAGAACTGGAATGTGACTTCCTTCAAAGAGCAATAGCCTGAGAACATAACTGTGTAAATTTACGGCTCTTAAATGCAATCAAAGAAGAATTAGCCACATCACATTAGTGAAGAGTTTTCAAAAGAATTGCTACTACATTTGGTTTATAATTGCGTGCGATCGAAATGAATTATACCCCTACGATACATATGATGGTAAAAACATTTCATATTTTTCTTTCTAATTTCATGCTTCAATTTTAGTTTTGTCGTAAATTTTGATGCGTAATTGTCATGTATTGTATCAAAGAAAAAACGTTTTATGTGTTAAAAACTCATGAATGCATCACAAATGCCTTCAGACTAAATGTAGAGCGTTCAAATCAATCATTATAAAAAACACACATGAAGACTGAAAAAGTGTGTACTCGTGTAACAGGAATTTAACTCTAAGTTAGAGAATTGTATATTAGTGTTGATACGCAGGAGAAAGTCCATAGGTCCTTATGAAGCTCTAAAGAATTGCAACACATTGGGAGCGACACAGTTTGTACAAATACAAGATACACGGAAAAAAAATTGTTTGGAACTTGGTGAGCTAACTTTTATGCATGTAAATCATGAGCCTGCTTTTCTAAAATAAGTTACTGCAACATATCTTGCTGCGTAGTTGTTACTTCGCTGTGTAACACACATCAATGTTGCAGTTGCGGTCGAATTGCTTGATTTCTAAGAGGCTCATGTTTTTTCGAGGAAAGGTTTTCATCTCTTTCTATGCTGATGCAAATGGAAAGTTCGCCACAAAAATCTCATCACATGATAAGAAAGGAATTTTAAGATGCAAAAACGGCTAATCTGTCCGTTCTAATTGCACAGCATGCTGTAGCGAGTTTGTGCTCTTTAGATATTATGTATTTTATTACGCTGTTAGGGCGGGAAATTAACCGCAATCAGGATGATCGAAATTGTGAACCATCGCCCTAAAAATTATCATTGTCATTCTATGTACATACATACATAGACCTGTAATTAATTTATTTGATTATCATGTTACTCCAGCTCGAATTCAAATGAATGAGCGTTTCATTTCCATGTCAATTTTGTGCATTTGTTGTTGGAAAAGATCTTTTCATAACTATATTGTCGCTTGTTTTTTGTTTATGAGAATGATAACCATTGTGTGAGAATCAGACAAAATTGGCAATGAATTTGTAGTAGTAATCACAATATTGGTGTTAATGCTATAAATTAAGAATGTTTTGTATGAGTTGTCTTTAGAGTAAGTCCCTAACATTACGAGTGGCTGTAGAAGGTTCAAGAATAGCGGAGTTACCAATGGGAGCAATTACATGTGCTCGTTGCATAGACATGTACGATGACGCAACCTGGTCAGAAGGTATTCATACCACCTTCTTTTCTTCTTCCAAAACAAGAAGAAATTGGTAATCATATCACCCAAAAGAAAAGGTTCTGTCGATGAAATATTAAAGCCTAAGTCCGATAACAGGTATAATTTGTGCTTTGTTTGTTTTCTGCAACCGAATGCCGAATAAAACAGAATCGTGCGGCAAAGTGGAAATTGGACCGATCCCATATTGTTACATTATCATTTAAACGGTAAACAATGGTACGTATCGTCATCAACACGTTTCTTAAAAACATCTCCAGCTTCCCCCTTCCCCGTTAAGTCAGCACTAAAGATTAAGAGATTGAATTTTCGATTTAATTCCTCACTTTATGTGCTTTATTTTTCCATATAGATCAGGTAGAATAATTTCTTATTAATTTCTTCCATTTCTCACACAATGATGCCCAGAAAAGTGGTCTTTTTAACCATTTTACCTTGTGGGATTGAAAACTTATTCAATACTATTGTTGTGTGTTCATGGAGAAGGGAAATATACTCGTGCAAGTATTTGTTTTATAAAAACGTCTGCTCGTTGATGAAATACATTGTGAAAACTACATTGGAGTTCATCGTTCTCCTAACTTCAGTTATAAAAATTAATACGAATTTTTGGTAGCTAATTCTGTAGTTTAAATTTTGCTAACCATTTCCAATTTATTTGAAGGAAATTTAAGATTAAGAACTGAACCAGGGACAGGGTTCACCGTAATACTTCACATTAATAAAAATTTGAAATTATAATTCGCAGAAATCACTATGACTGGTCTCATTGACAACGAGTGAAGTAATATTCCTATATTTTCGGGAACGTTCACTGCTAATCGGGAACTTAATAGAAAAATATTCTATGGAATTATAAAAATCTTAGAAGCTATTTGGATATATGAATAATTTTGATAACTTTTGAATTCAATCTGAAGGATTAAGAGCGATTGCATTGAATTGAGACAATACGAGGAGCATTGTAATACAACATGAAGAGAATCTTCAAAAATTGACTAATGTAAAATCATACTATCGATGAGAGCTAATATATTTAGCAGCAAAAATTAAAGTATTTTTAACTACGTAGATTACCTGTCTTAGTAGTTGTAACAGCTAATCAGATTGCGCGGATTTTGAATTGCATCAAGTTCTGCTGCCTCACATTTCTCTTTGACTACTGATTAAGTTTTAAAATGCTTCACAGACCACCCATTTAACACAATGCCTCCGTTTTGTGAGCGAAAGCGCACATCAAACCAATCTTTTTCAAGTACCACTTAACAGAATGCATTAACTTCCTACTTACTTATTAATTCAAGAGCTTGCATCAGTTACGTTTTTGCATCAATTAAAATAATATAGAATTTCGATTTAATTTCTCCCACTGCTGTTAGAGTGTTCAGCTTATCAATAAGTGAGTCTCCCTGTCAGATGATAGTTCTTTGGATGCGATCGCTGATCACGCTAACCAAACAGCCAGCCCGCAGAAAGTAACGGAGCTTGGAGCGGTGAAGATGCCAACCATAAAAACCTTTATAGAGGAAGTCAAGAGGAAGAAGCTCCCTTTCGTTGAGCACGCATCTTCGGCACTTTCTCTCTTGTCGCTCATTTGTGAACGTTACGCCGCGGAAAGTTCCTGGACAAAACAACAATCTGTCCGTCTTACGATCCTTCCTTAGAAGTGAATAAATGTCCTGTTTTGATGGCCTTTGAATGAAGCATTGGCTGTACACCTGGCGATACTGAGCTGTATGGAGGAATGCTCATTGCTATTCACTGAAATTATTGAATGTGTGGAGAGTTTTTTCGGAGACGAGGCAATGGTTTGTGACGGTCTTTGAGAGTCTCCTCAGCGTGGGAACTGCTTTCGTAGGTGGAGTTCTACGTTCCACCGGACTGTCTAAATTCTTTCCTAGTGAAAGAACTACACTAACCAGAGAAGTTGTTAATCATGTATGTATAATTATTAGGCCATTTCCATTCATATATGATGTAAGCAAACAAAGATTATGATATTATCATTGTTGAGAAAAAGTTGTTAGAGATATAATGCGATTAGATTATTGAAACTTCCAAGATCAGATAACAAGTTTTCGACCACCCATATTGATAAGAACATATCATGATTATTTTGACTAGTCAAAAATGTGGTGCCACATTTGAATAGCGTCAGTATTATGAAGGCTATCGTCCTTGTCATCAAATTAAGGATATTAATTGCATTAAGAAGCCAGCCAAATGCACCACACTGAAGCTGAAACTACATTTGCGAGAAAATGTCTCCATGAATGTCTTCCAGCAAAATTTTACTACGCTATACATTTTTTTTACACTCGTAGCTCTGCAAAGACACACAGCAAGGTTCTGGCCAGGAGAGCGGTGATCCAGAAAAGAAAGGGATAGGATGCTAGCTGCTGCTGGGTTTCCGAAATGACTTTTCATGCTAATTATACTCATGAATCTTGAAGACGTTGGCTCAGGAAAGTAAGGTTCTTGTAAACTTACCAATGCCAGGATACCAGAAAACTTTGTCTCATCGAAATCATAGCTGGAATATTTTGTTGACAGTCTAATAGAATTCCCTTTTGTAGTCATTCGTTTAGCATATTTTTAAAAGTCAACGTACTCAAGTGGACGAAGACCCTTGGGTTTTAACAAATGAAAAATGTATCAGACGTTCATGTGAGACGGGGGTTAGGGGCTCAATATACGGTTACTCAAATATTACCCGAATAAAGCCAGAAATTTGTTGAGAAAGTAACTTTTAATATCTTTGCGCTTGAGTAGAATAAATTGATTTTCTTTCTAGTTTACTAGCTTAACTGAAGCAGGATTCCATTGATGATGAACTTCTCTGCTCAAAAGTGCAATAAACAATCATTTCAAGTTGTCAAGATTTCGTTGTAAATGATACCATTTCTTTCAACATTTTCAAGAACGAGGAATCATAGTAAGGGTTGTGTCAACCAAACAGGCAATTTTTATACCCTACCAAAGAGAACAGGCTGAGGCCTGTTCACTAATTAGAGCCTGTAGCTGCTCTGACAGGAGAAAGGAAGTTTGCCTCCAGCTCAGAATTAATGAACGTTTTCATTATTCAATTCGTAGGACAGCCACTTTGAGACTGTAATGAGTGCCATGGGGAAAGCTTACCTAGCTTATGACAAGAATTTATCGGCTACTCTTACATTGGAAACAATAAAAGATTGATCTTCTAATCTTTATAAACAAGAGTCTGACTCCCGCCGCATGACGCCTGCTAGTCTGTATTACTAGACTAGAGAGACAAAGCTTGATTCTCTCTGACTAACTTGTGAGAAGATCAAGATCTCCGTGGCTTGCAGACTTATCTGAGTGTAGCAAGTTACAGATCGATGAATGCAAGCTATTACTAGTGGTGGCACGTTTATAAGAGGGTGACATGCATTATAATGCAGGTATATAAATAATTATTTATGTTCTTTAGTAGTATGTGCTGAGGTGGCTGCCATTCAAAAACTGAAAACGTAATTTTTAGAAAGATAGAAGAGGATTAGTAGGAGAGCAACTGAGAAATGACTGAGGTGACAGAACTGGAAGCCGACTGACACAAGTGCAAATGCTGGCGTAAATGGTTTATCTGGCCTAAATACTTGAGTTGATGTGTCGACTGTGACAGATGGACATAAGTCCATCGCCCCTTGCACGAGCAGAGAAAGTAGTGCTCACGAGGTTACATGAAGCCTGTCACTCTGACCCTTTAAAATTAGAAATGCATCTTATAACTAAGCTCCAATCGCTTGTTCGTGATCATATGATAGAGTTCTGAAATGCTATGCTAAATAATTCTAGGTTTTGTTACTGGCGTAGTTTAGTACATAACAGTGCTGATTTATAATCCCTAGCAGCAAGGAAAAGATTCATAGTGCCGTTTAAAGTGAGGACGCTGCATAAAGAACACCCAACTATGGCTATTACTACCATGTACGACTTACTTTGTCATATAGAAAAAACGAGCTCGCTCTCTCTCTCCTATAAACAATATGGTGCTTTGACTACATGTTTTTATTACAGTACTAAAGCAGCACCTTCAACGGTTAAGCTGACATCACGTGCATGGAGTGCTGTGCAGATTTCACTATGAAAAAAGTCTGACTCCCTGGTTTAGGTTTATGGAAAGAAATACATGCACACAAGTGATAGCTACTTCTCTACGGAGAAAATGTATAAAAAATACTTACTACAAAAGCTGGCCTGGGTTTCATGGTCGCTCCTGTCTCGTTCTAGCTGCAGTTTCGTTTAACAGTCAGTTTCAACTAATTAGACATTGTATTTTGCTCGTTATTTAGTTATGCGTTGCTCATGAGAGCGTTCGATATTAGATGCTTGAACTGTCGTCGTCTGTAATGGAAAAGAAGAAAGGTAAGAGATGAAATAAATTGCAATTTATATTAACGATAGAACTGACTCGACTGTGATTTAAAAACACTTAAAATTAACACAAATAGATGAATTTGCATATCATTTATGTGTTATTTTTGTTCCGTATGTTATTAAGTTTCTCCCTGAGGGTATACTGTCAATGTATGACGATACATCACGATCAGTACACGCGATGAATGGTACACATGTGTGACGGTACGCGATGCATGGTACAGATGTGTGACGGTACGCAATGAACCGTACACATATGTGACGGTACGCGATGCATGGTACAGATGTGTGGCGGTACGCAATGAACCGTACACATGTGTGACGGTACGCGACGATTGGTACAGATGTGTGACGGTACGTAATGAATGGTACAGATGTGTGACGGTACGCGATGAATGGTACACATGTGTGACGGTATGCGATGAATGGTTCAGATCTGTGACGGTACGCAATGAATGGTACAGATATGTGACGGTACGCGATGAATGGTACACATGTGTGACGGTACGCAATGAACCGTACACATGTGTGACGGTACGCGATAAATGGTACAGCTATGTGACGGTACGCAATGAATGGTACACGTGTGTGACGGTACGCGATGAATGGTACACATGTGTGACGGTACGCAATGAATGGTATAGATGTGACGGTCCAAAATACACTGGCAAGTATATCATAAAAATATATGATCAATGAAGACTATGTAAAAAATCTGGGATTCGTTTTCTTTTAACACGTCGCAGTTGTCTTCTATTTTCATTGGACAACATGCTAAATGATTGCAATGCAAATTATTGTGAAAGTTGCTCTAGCATGTAGTATTTGAAATAAATGTATTTTACGTATGAGCTATTGATTCTGAGTATGAAACAGGCTATGAAGCATACACAGCAATGGTAAAAAGTTGTACAAGTACTTGCTGAACGGTAATTTAACATGAAGCGTGAATCATATTTCATCATTTTCTCAAAATTAAAAATTTTCCAATATTAATCAAAGTTTCTCGAACTACTAATAGTTTCTAAGGAGTTCAAATGTAATGTTTAAGAAGCTCCTACACCTTCAAGCACTGGGAAGAAACTTCACTGCAGAAACGAAAAAGATATTTGATCACAACACAGCGCCACATCATCTGTCCTGCCAGCGTCCTGAACATCGGTGCCGTTGACTGCTGGCGCGAAGACTTCTAACAGAGAACGAAACGTAGCGCAGAGGCTGTCTTTCTTATATACTTTCCCGCTTCTCCGTACCAAGACCCTAGACTTCGAGCAGTGAAACTCACCCGATGGATAGAATGGGGTACCTATTACATAAGTTGATTATGAACTTCCCACTCCCTTCCGTATAGACAATTTAGATACCTCGACTCTAGAACAATAACTCCATAGAGTTCATTTTATTAAGCTTATACAGCATGCTTTATGAGCTGCGGAGGAGCGGGACGGTGGAGCTACTACTTTTCACCTAGTCTACAGTGTTTTATGTCCTTACATCACCGTGCTACAGGACATGTTATTGTATTTTCTTTTTACTCCTTGTGAAGAACTGTTAGTTGACATGCCTTACTGCTTATAAGTTAAGAAATTGTCTCAGCGAACGACGTGTGTCGTCCAGCCTACAGCAAGGGACAGTTCTTTATGCTTTTTTTCGATAACGTGTATATTCAAAAATGGAGAATCATCTCTGTTAAACAAATAAATTTCCTTTTCTTTTCATTTATCGATAATCAGTGTTGAGTAAACGTCCTCTTAAATGACATTCATTAATTATATAATAGAACTGCAATCAGAATTTTATGTTCGTAAAAATCTTATGTAATTTTTTCGTGTTGAAGACTTCAATTCAATATATATTATCAGAGTTACTCACTGTGCAATTCATCACAATCTCATTTTATGTCGCAATTTCGCATCCGTAAAATTCATATATTCTCTTTTTAACAACCATTTTAAAACTTGCACTAAATTCCTGTTACTTAAATAAAAATGATTGGTATTTTTCATTTGTTTTACAATTGGTGAGGATTCTTAGTAAACGTACGTTGGAAGAACATTTTAATTCCTACTACTTGGGGTCTTAAGGAAAAATGGGAAAGTTTTAGAGCGTCAGTTGTACTGCAGCTCATTCTTTATCCGGCATTGAGGTTACTGAATAGCGAGGCAATCACTAACCAATCATTTCGAGCGTCACTGAAATTATGCACTACGTCATCAGATTTATGGGTGACATCCTGTGTCAGGAACCGTGTTTTAATTGTAGAAACGTATCAGAAACTTCAGTGAAAATTTATAAGCGTAACTTTGTTTTGAGTTTTGGCTGCAGAATGCAGGGCAGATTGACCGAGAGAAAAAAATGCGTGAGCAATAAACGTCCTAGAGTACCAAAATATCGCATGTGCTTTTGAGGCCTAATTTTAATCGCCGTATTTTGACAAAGTACATTTTAAGATGTTCGTTTTATTCGAAGCATGTTCTCGTAGTGGCGGGAAAAAGGAAATACTATTCGCGAATGTAACGCAAACAAGGCAAATTCATCCTACTACAAGTGAAAGAGATACTCTTTTTATTTGAATGGACTACGACCTTGTTTATTTTTACAGAGCACCAATAATTCGGGTCTTCATCTACGCTAAGAGAAAATTAGTATAAGTAAATTCTGCTGTTTTTCGCATAAGAGAAGTGTGTCCTAATTTCAATAATACATCATGGCCTATGCATTGAATTTCAGGAGAAAGTAGGAGAGGTGGTGAAGAATTAGCGTTCATGAAACGAGTAAATTGTTCAACAAGTTGCTGTGTAGCAAGGGTTGGCAGATGTGCTCTGGAGAACTACATGTTTATTTAGAATTACAACTTTAAAATACTGTTTTTTCTAACATTATTTTTTTTTATGCCATGTTATCTCAAGTTTCTTGAGTCGTTAAATATTTGGAGTCAGCTAGTTGTTTAGATGGCTGTCCATCCTTGTGGTTACAGTAGTTTGCATCCCGCTTGCGATGTGGACAGGCCCGGGTTCAATTCTAGTAGCCACCTCGGTGTGTTTCTACCTGGTCATCACCGGACGAGAAACCTGTCCAGCATGCTGTGACGCTGGAAGCCCGGAGTAGGAATGAACCTTCATCAAGCTCATCAAAGAGCCCCTGCTTCAAGTTGTAGCACAGAAGACGGGAATAATCACTTGGAGCATCATCATCACTCTTAAGATGGTAGCATTAAGAATTGAAAATTCACCGTATCTGTATTCTACACCTAACTGTAAATAAAATTTATTTCCTCTGACATTTACGTCTGAACTGCTATATTTACGTCTGAACTGCCGACTGAACAGGTCGTCTTGGTTATTAATGATGAATATGATGTTGCAATTAAAAAGTTACATACCTTTAGTATTTTTAAGGGGGTGATTTCAGAACAAGACACGAGCACTGACAGTCTAACTTGATTAAAATGTTGAGGTTCATCCTGGCTAGAACATTTCAGAGGAGTCGTCCCTTAATAAATGATTCAGTTTATCATCAGCTTTATGTCCAGACAAAATTCGCCCTCGCAAATGTCACCAGGCTGACAAACAAAAATTGAATCTCAATTTCTTGATTACACGTCTTCTGTTTTCTATTTCGCAGACGTTGCTTAGATGGCGCAGTTCATTCACGAGTTTTTCCTATTCCATGTATCTATGGCTTAAAATTAAGGCCATTAATTAACACAGTTGAATATTCCTTTCGAGATGTTCCGTCAGAGATTACTAATACAGACGCTGGTGTTGAGGTTTGTCTTGCAGGGAGACATACAAATACGTGACTTCAAACACTAGTAACTCTCACTTGGATATGAGTGAGGGTAAATGTAGTAATTTTTTGCACGTGTTTGACATTAAAAAAATATTCATAAATACCTGTCGTGCTTAAAATTAAGTTTATGACGCTACAAAAGTCAGTAACAATACTGCTTGAAATATAGCACTTTAATCCATGCTATGAATGTTCATTCTAATAAATTACTAAAGTATTCAGAAATAATGAAACTAGAATCCAAATAGCTAATTTATTCAGATGAAAGGTGAAGCCACGGGTAAACCACGTAATTTTTGCAAAAACTGGACATCAGAAGATCAAAACTAAACCTTCTCTCTGCCAGCAAGGGTATTGATAAAATTCTCAGGAATACATAATACAACCCTGGAAATAATGAGACGGAATATAGAAAGAACTGTGTGCGGTTGTTGAGAACATACAGAGTTAGTTAAAAAGATTTTCCATGATTTGAGATGTTTTATAGAAGCCCTAATTTGTGCTTGAGAGAAAAGTATAAATTCTGTGTGTTCTGGGCTCTTAATTTGGAAGATAATTCTACTCCAAACTTTTATTAATGTACATTGGCATCTTGCCTTTTTAATAACAGGAAGCTTGAGGTGGGCAGTAGTGGCAGAGTGATGGTTCCAATAGGTGGAAGGCAGGCTTTCTGTTGACACCATGGCTCGTTCATGGATTGTAGTGTGAGGGTAAAGAGGCAGGAAGGAGGAAACTAGGAAAATACCCTACTGAATTAACAGTTTTATTATGGGTTACTTTCCGTCCACCTTTAGTGTTGGAGTACGCTTGGATCAGCCTGACAACAGGACTTGATTTCAGTCCTGGTGATTTAATTATCTTTTGGCTAGAAATGGTGCTCTGATAGTTAAAATCCTTTTTATAATAACTATTCAATAAGTACTCAATACATTTGAGAATGTTCAAAGTTACTACCCATATGCAATTGTTCATCGGTGGTTTAGTGTCGATTTAAAGTGTAGAAAAACATGTCTCTCTGTCAAAAAATCGCCCTACCAATATTTGCTATCTCGGTTGCTTTATTGTGCAAAGTTACCAAGTGGTGCTGGAGCAGTGATAGATATTAAGCATAGCCATGTCCAGATAAAATGACGATATTTTTGAATACAACGTAGCTAAGGCCTCTTATATTCAAGAAATGATGTTATGTAAGCACAAAACGGGCACGAAGTACACAGTGAAATTTCAATTGTTTCTCAACAAATGATGCCCCTCAATTTTGGATATCTTGAGACATTTGTCATCTTGAATTATTTTGAGCTAATGACTCCTTTTAATTTTTTTCACCGAGTCTAAGAACTTGAAGGTTTTAGAGATGTCAGAAGTTTCAACATGTTTGCGTGAGAGTAGTAGGTGCCTTAATTTTGGGTCAATTCATGCATGTGTATTGGCGTGCAGATTATCTCGATTGTTGCAGTGCTTCTGTCATGCTTCAATGGCCAGGAGAGCCGTTGCTGAGCAGCGTCTTTTCCATTCAAGACCAACCAGTTTCAGTACGCGAACAAGATCAAGGTTAGTGTCAAAGAACAGCTGAACTTTCCGGTAACCTGGTGAATTTTAGTTTTTGTCTTGACTTGCAAGGACGCAAGTTTTTGCGGGAGCGGGGCTCGGTTGGGCGGGGTTTAATATTTTGAGAACTGGATGCGTGCTCCATTGCTACTTTCGTTTCCGCTAGGCTGTTGAGTGGTCATGCTGTCTTCATATCTGTTGGTAGAATATTTTTGATTGTATATGGAGAGAAATGATCAATATGATCATTTGTTTTTTTGCACTCGTATTATTTTATGCAACTTCTGTACAAAGGAGACACAAGAAGAAGAAATGACTCGCCAATAATTTCCGCCTATGTTTTAATTAAGTGCGATAAATATCTATTATATGAAGTGAATACCAATATTTAACACTCAAGTGAAGAATATTTCCGGAGAAAGAAAAAAAGCTGGCTCCTGTTTTTAAAAAAATTAAGGAGATTTGCTTGAAGGTCTCATATTTTCATTCTTGCTAAATGCAGAAACTAGTTTACATCGTTGGGCATGAATATCGAACAAATTTCTCTGCCAAGAAGGTAAAAATCCAGTTGTTTTCAAATAATAAATGCCTCAGTCATCAATGAAAATAAGCAAAACCGTGTTATAGTGCTTAAGGTGCCAGGGCTTACATTCACTGGGGCCAGGGATAACCTAACTGTACACTAGTACAATCTCTAGCAGAAGCTTATTAATCCCACAACTGTAAGATGTTAATTCATTAACACACTTTAAAATGATAAGCTTGAAAATTTTGCTTGAAATCTATCAAATGTGCATTTTAATTCTAGGTCCAATCGGATGTTGTACAAATAAAATTTCTAGGGCTTGTGTGCTGAAGTAAAATGGTAGAGTTGAGGACTGTGTAATTGTAAGAACTGCTTTAAGTCACTGTGCATGCCATAGTATTCACAAAAAATTATTCATATGAGAAGCACTGAAAATGGAGGGGAAAATTCACCCATCAAATGAAAGCTGTAATCTTCAGTAATGGTTGGAAGTTCAGTTGTGTGCGCAATTGGCCACGTGTTTTGTTCTAGGCACGCGTGCCTTTGCTGAGCTCAGTGCATGTGAATATTTGTATTTTGTGATTGTTTTAACAAGTTACGAGTTGCCTGCAAGCAATTGGTTTTAGGTAACATTTCAAAATACCATTTATACGACCAAATTAAAATTTTACTTCCAAAGTGTTCTGTGTAACTGGTATTTTAGTCAATAAAGCAGAATAGAAAAAATATTAGCATGTTGTTTTTGAGTACGGCATTTTCTTCTTTATTTTTTGCTTTTTAAGCACTGTTTATTAATGTATTCCATGTACATGAGGCAACAATTTACATTATCTGGCCAGAAAGTAAAGAAACAAACATTTTTATTGAGGTATAATAAATTTTATTAAGTCCCACAAGCAATAAGTTGATACACTTGAACAAGCATAACTCTATAAAAATAAAAGATTGAAATTAATTAGAGAGTAACCATGCAATTGCCCTACAACACATGAGTTACTCATGAGGGACAAGAATCATATTTTATTTCAAGTTAAATTTACGCAAATTAACATCTCTTTATCAGTTTTCCTTAGCTTAGAGAGAAATAAGATACTATAATAAAGAATCCGAACACTCGGTCAAGTTCTCTGCACCTGTCTTGCACACACTCTTGTCATTCCGATTTACATTTATTTCTTCAATAAGTACATAAGCAAGACTGTTTAGTACAAACCACTTGAATGTTTAAGGATCAAACTCTAATGGGCTTTCAGCGCGTAAAGATTTCAATCGTGTGATGATTGTTCGTGCCCATTTTATGACATTGCTTTTCATATGAAAGTGTTTTAATCATAATCAATACCTTAGTAAGTGAGTCATGATCAATATCTGAGTAAGTTTGTCATAATCAATAGAGAAGTAAGTTTGTCATAATCAATACATGAGTAAGTTTGTCATAATAATATAGAAGTAAGTTTGTCATAATCAATGCATGAGTAAATTTGTCATAATCAATATCTGAGTAAGTTTATCATAGTAAATACATGGGTGAGTTTGTCAAAATCAGTACCTGAGTAAGTTTGACATAATCAATAAAAGAGTAAGTTTTGTGGGTTATGAATTTCTCCATTACATGTTTTATCATCACACTTCAAGAGGGTAGATACTGCATAAGATCATTTCTATAGTATGTTGTCATTAATCTAGAGGAAACTCACATTTAATGTTTTACAAACTCAGGCGGAAATTTCAATAGGTCGTTTTCTTTTCTTTTGATACTTAAAAAGTCAAAGGTATTTTTATAGTCGATAACCTTTGCTAAATTAGTCTGCATTTCCAGTCTAAAGTAAAAAAGTGTGAACATAATAATTGACAGTTTAGACGGCTTAGTTTCGTCAGAATATTCATTTTACGAAGAACATAGCAATGATATTTTCTTATTTTCATATTTGTTTACTGCTTTTACTGCTACTTTTTTTCTTTCAGAAGGGTTAAAAATACATCGAACAAAATGTTTAGGTTTAAGTTCAATATTTTTTATTGTCGTTTTGCTCATAATTGTAAAACCATATGAAATTTTTTGGCATGAGTTAGCTTTGGATGAAAGTAATTGTCATGAGGCAACAGCGATTTTGTTTTTTCAAGAGATTTTTTTAAAAATACCACAAAACAATTGAAACGTAACAAGTGGGTTAAACATTCCTATGTATACACAGCTGAAGAATACCAAAATAAATGGTCCGTAAGAAACACGTCTAATATGATGCATATCTGTTCATTACTATTCATTATTGAAAAACTAATAGAATGTTCTCTGCACCTGATGTAGTGAACTTTGTTACCTTTTGTGAGCTGAATAACCCCAGACCAATTCTTAACCCCTTAAAATTATCGAACCCCATAAAATTTTTTAGTCTGAAGAAAAAGGTCATTTAGAAACAGTTCAAGGCATAAATATATTCTGCTACTTCAGAAGGTACATGCACAGAGAAACGAAGCGACGATTATCTCTCCTAAGAGTCCTACATTATTCCCGTTTAAGTGGATAGAAGATAATAACTGTACACAAAAGGAGAGTATACTAGAATAGGTTGATTGAAGTGTAGGGGTATGATATAATAGGATAGGTAAACGGCACGACGAACAATAGTCTCTCGTAAATTAGTTACGAGAATAGAAAGTGCGAGCATGTAAGCTGGAAACTTTATCTGCAGCAAAGTTGTGGTAGAAACTGCCGCTGCCAGCATCCGCGACCGGTTCCAACTCGTGGTCAGCAGAACAGCACTCAACCCTCTCGCCCACAGCTCATCTACATGCAAATCGCGTGCGTGAAAGCGCTTCCTAGCAGGAATCCTTCATGGGCTCGTCGGGAATGCACGAAACTTGGATCTGGAGACGGGATTTTTGAGCGCCGGTTGTGGGCAAGGCGGGAATGTACGAAGCATGAACCTGAAGAAAGGACTTCTGAGCACCAGTCGCGGGCAAAGTGGGAATGTACGAAGGATGGATTTGTGGATGGGACTTTTAAGCGCTGGTCGTGGGTTCAGTGGGAATGCACGAAACTTGGAACTACGGAGAATTTTTTCTAAAGAGGTATCGATCACTCGACAGAAACTAATCGAATTGATTCAGTATTTATGATAGAATAGTGTTTGCTGTTTACCTCAATTCATTGCGAAATCTGACGAACGAAATTTCGTCCTTGCTCATTTTAGTATTTAGAAATCAATTTCACACTCTTCATTTGAAAGCGTTGTAATTTCACGCGATGAATGTAGGCTTAGTAATTTCTTTCCTCTGCAAAACAGAACTTGTACCTACACCATATACATACATATTCACGGTGCTGAATTGATTCATCGGAAAATAGGTAGGAAGAGAAGCATGGAAAAAAGCTCAAGTGACTTAATGGGGAAAAGTGCATTATGAGATTAAAATGAGGAGTAAGAATTACGCATACTAATTTGTCATGGATAGTGATCCTGAAACAAAATCTTAAATAAAACAATACGTTCTTCGACAACATAAACGTTACCTGAAACAACGAAAAATAAGTACAATGACCCCTGACATTCGGATGCAAAAAATGTGTTGTTGAAAGTGAGAATAATATTATGTATAGTGCATGAAAAGGAAGATGTAACTCAAAACTTCACTGCGAATGTAACAGGATTGGCAAAGAAAGCTTCCTTAAACCAATAATTATTGTGATGCGTCGAAGCCGGATTTGGACTTGAAATCCGTCGAGTCAGCACGCGATGCGTTGCAGAACTGCGAGCTCGATTGCGATGCCGTCATGTGTTTCTTAGCTGTCCTCCAGTGTCAGCATGATCAGCCTACCACACGTCAAGACATGAGCGTTTTCACGCTTGAAGGCACAATATATTAATGGACACATAATAAAGCATTTTAGGTCCCGTATAAGTGGAAAGATTCTGCTAATCTTGGAAAGATTAGAAGTTATTGAGCCTTTGTGAATCTGACAGCGTAAATTATCCGTAGCTCAACAGAGGTGTAGGCTAACATACACAAGCTTTATCTTAACTGAAGGAGTGGTTGCACAATTGGATGGCGTAAATCACAGCTACATCAACGACGAATAATCCCTGTAAGCTGTTTGTCGTAAGCAATCGTGAAGTCGTGTTTGCTTCGAAGGTCCCTGCGGTGTTTGGATCGACCTTCTCGTGTGTGTCTCCAGAATACAAAAACGTCAAAAACTGTGCAGGGAATGGGCTAGGAATGCATCACTAGCGGGAGTTAGAAAGTTTTATTTACTGAGGAGAACCACTCTTCTTCAGACAGTGCTAACTACTCGGCTTGTTGAGCCACAGCAGGACTGTATGCAGTGTCAAAACTTTCATTTATGCAATAAACTTGCCTTAAATCATCCTGCCCTTTATGACATTCGATAACTACTTTGTTGTACGCAACTTCATCAGTCAGCTGCTGTATTAGACATTTTATGTAGATATGTGTAAGCGATTATAAACGAGTTCTGTAATCACGAAGATCATAATACGAACATTTTTTCTAACGAAATAGGCCAACAAACTTTTATCATTTTATGCTACAAAAAGTAAAATCTAAAAATTACAAAAAATTTGAAACTCAAATCTATGAGTGCAAGCAGTATAGAAGGAATGAAACCTTGCACGAATAATTCATTTAAGAAACCGTCGAGCATTGTTCGTTGTGAAAATGCCTTTGTCTGACCTCAAACTACGACTCATGCTCTAAGGACCTGCGAAATGGTTGGTCAATGTCCCGTAACGACAAGAGGGTAGCTCTTTTTGCGACACATATGTCAAATTTTATGCGTTGTCGACCTGCTCAAGACGACGCTCACTTCGTTAATGAATCCGAGGCGAGAACGTGGTCGTCTACTTCCTTTTCCCCCTGAGACCTGAGGCATGGTAGCTTATCGAGTGAATACAAGGCTTCTGAAGCAAGGTGCATTGAGCTGTCTTGCTTGGAACCGGAACAATGTCATGCGCTTTAAATTACCAACATTCATTATCTTTCCACAGCTTGTATCAGTGAGCGCCTGGGTCTCATTGTATGTAAGACTTCCATGAGCACTGATACCCTCTGCCACCTCTTGTGCCATCTTCTGTGCTGTTGAAAGCTTTCTTCATCTGCTGTGTGGGCTTAAAAGGAAAAGAGTGATATCGCTTTCGTTGTGTAGCGTATTTCCTTACCGAGGCTGAAGATTAAATAGG
>VCRD01000630.1:183560-208268 GCA_006783055.1 Trinorchestia longiramus | reverse complement strand
TTCAACGAGGCGTGAAGTTGTGTCTTGAGGTGAGCTGTGTTCACACACGGGTGTGACACTTTCAAGCTGAACTCTAATGACTTACGATAACCAGCAGTCATCATCTACTCTCAACCAAGAATTCGTAGACGATGGTTTAGAAAGGGAATCCGAACCTTCATCTTGTTCGCCCCTACATGGGAACACTGTTGCTAGAATCTTTACATTGGAGCTTTCCGGAATAGGTGTGAAGGAATTAAGCCGTATATGTTAAAAGGAAAATGAATCTCAGACAGCTATCTCATTTTTCAATTCAAACATCTTTTACAACATTTCGAAAGCCAAAAATTTTAGTTTACTTCGAGTAGTATGGACGTAAACAAAGTAGTCAGGCCCTAGCAAGACCAAATACAGGATACTCGAGCTCTAAGGCTTAGTTTTGTCTCATCACAAGTTTGCAGTCGAGGGACAATTTCGAGGAAGAAGTTTAACAACTTTTGATGAAGAGCGCAGTCACTTGCAGACTTGAAAATACCCTTCATAGCATTCCTCGTCCTGTAAAAGTCTCGAACTCCACACCTTAAAGATTTTATTAACCAGTAAATTGCTCACAGTTTGAAATTAAAATAACAACCGGTGAAAATGAGTCTGAATAAAATATACTTTTCATTCAATAGTTGCTAACTCTTTTTTTCGCACGATAATCATCAGTTTCTTGGGCTCAATTTCGTTAAACATTTGTACTATCCTGACTAATTATACGTATATATCACGATACGAAAAATCGTCTTCAGTTTGTCTGTAGGTGAAGCCCCTTATGTCACTCAGATGCAGAACTGTTGCTGAGTTGTTTGGCGCGGTTGTGCAATGACGTCATAATTCCTTGGTTACGAAGGAATGAATTATTCCTTAACATTGTTTTCCAGCGGTGCGTTCTCATATGAAAGAAGGAATTAAAGGAAGCTAGACCAATGATTTTTTTAAAACAGCTTTATCATTTTGACTTCATTGCTTATTGGACAAAAAACTTTCGATGATGGGGCGGCTAAGCACTAAACTTTAGGCAGTTGTGGGTAGAGATGAGGACTCTGAGCTCAGGTCCACGCAGTCGAGTGGAGATCAGGGAGTTGGAGTTCAGTCAAGCGTCGGAATTCAGTCAAGCGTCGGAGTTGGAGATTACTAACGAGTCGGATTCGAAGCTTAATCAACGTTGAAGTCTAGCCAGGATCGAAGTCAGCGTTGGAGCTTAGTCGGTAGTAGGTATCCAAGGTGAATAATTAGCTTACTTTAATGTATTAATTTACTAATATACGACCAGGCAGGCGTTTTGGACGTTAAAACATTTCAGAGATCGAATTCTGTATTCTGATGGCTGAGAATCAGCGGAGACCGTCTTTCAGATCAAAAGTTTATAGGTTATTCTTTCATCAGTACACAAGGGACACTTATTGGCCATAATTTCGAATACGATAATTGAGATACCAGAACGTCTGGAACAATGAAGGCCTATGTATAAAATTTAATTATCGAGACATCAGATTTCTACATAAATTGTTATTATTCCAGTTAGGTTGACCATTAAAACACAAAAAAGATTTCAAGGGAGGAATATTTTAGCTTTATTTCCAACTCCCAACATGTAAGGCAAAGTCAACAATGAAATAAGGAAGTAAATACAGGGATTACGCGAGCCAGACGCCGGTGTCCCGCATGTTGTGACCAGCGAAGAGTACGCATGTTTCATCAGTGACCTACAACGCAAAGCAGCTGCCCTTCTCTTACACGTTCACTGCTCAAGTAGCGGCGGCCGTGCGTGTGGACAGCAGAACCTGGTGTCCAGTTTGCGCAGTTCACACTGACGCTTTCCTGTACATCCGCTTGAGTGTCCACAGTGACAAAGCATGTGCGCACTCTATAGCTTATATTTTTTCTTCTTGCAGTATGGTAGTGATTATGTGCTTTTCTACGTAAGAAGACTAAAAAAGCGTACTTTATTAAGTCAACTTTGTAAAGTTGGTGAAAGAATGTATTTGAATAAAAACATGGGCTTTCAGAAGTTGCACAGATTGTGACGCGCAAGCATTTTTTTGTGATGTAAACGGGATAATGATGTCTGAAGTGCAAACTAACCTCATTCAAAAATTGTCAAAAATAGTTATACCTAATTGGGGATACTTATACAAACATAGAAGTAAAAGTTGATTAACATATTTGATGAAAGCTCATTTGTTATCGTCATCGAACATGGTTTATAAATCTAGCGGTGCACAAGTGATGTAACGTTAGTTGAACCATATAAATATACAAGAAAGTTTAGTTACACTTCAAAATAATGAACAGCGTTGGGTAAAGACACGTTATAACATCAGTTACACAATATTATTTCCAATTAATCTCAAATTTCAACTAATTTCCTAATTCAACGATAACTTACAAAACTCGACTGCGTTAGCTCATTATATAATAAATATAGCTGAGGTACATGAAAAATATTCGCCAAAACGATTGCGTATTTCAATTAATGTCTGAAAGTAGGTTACCAACTAACATCGTGAAGAAAAAACTGCTTCTAGTCAATAAAGTTGAGATTTAGGATAGAGTTACGTGATAGAACAAGAGGTACATTAACCGTTTTATAACTTGCAAACTATTTTGTGGGCTAGTTTTTTATGCATGAACACTCCTTCGCTAACATGGACATATTTTTCGAAACTTGATTTAGAATATGCAAGTTTAGATTCCTTGTAGATTTTTTTGTTCATATTTGTCACGTTAATCGAGGGATGTAGAATGCTTCATATTCGACGTGTAGATATCTAATGTAAATAAATCAAGAAACATCTTCTTTTGTATGCCTTTCAGCTCCCACACTCACTTTCTCCCCGACTTAGGGGAAAATGACAAGTACTTGCATTGTTTGTAAGGCAAATACAATAATTCTGAGTCTCTGCTAGCTGTCGGAATTAGTTAACAACTGAAAACTTGTATAACAGGAGTAACATTTATTTCCGTGTGCAGCGTTGTCTGAGACTCATACAAGTACTCTGTAAGTCTGGTAATCGTGATCGATATAATTATTTAATTCGTATTATATTTTACGTGATCGAAATATCGCTGTAGGATGAATAAAAGAATTTGAAAACTCAATTTGAATGCTTGAAGTTGAACATATAAACTAGATGCACTCTCATACATGTTCACCTAGTATCTCAAAAAAGCTGGGAAATTTGCACAAAATTTTTCTTTCGCCTCAGTAATAATGATGAAAATGACGCCCACTATTTTCACGTAATCTTGGTATATTATTATTAACTATATGAATTATTCATATTTTATATAAGATGTCTTTGATCCCTTGTATGATTTATGGATTTAACCCACAGATGACGACGCAGATCTTAGGTAGCTACCTGAGAATGGAGCAATCGGCTCGATCTTGTTACCATATTCTATAACTCCCATTACTTTTTATTAATCTTCACATTACTTTCAATGAACTTTGTTTATCACTGTCTGCAGTTACCCTTCGTTAACTTTATACAATATTGCTGCAGTTAGTCTTCGATGACTTGATGCTACACAATTAGCAGCTATTTATCGTTGACAACATGCAACTTTGCTGACAATGATTCTTCGTTAACTTGATGCAACACTGCCAAGATTATACGCAGCAATGCTAACAGTAAATCCTCTTTAATTTTATATAATATAGTACCACTGCTAACAGTTGTATTCTTCGTTACTTTTGTGCAACACTAATGACTGTTTTCCATCGAAGTTCAGAGTCGTAAAATTTGAAATAAGGCTAACAATTGATAACTATCTTATCTAGCATTGATTTTCAAAGCAAATTAACTACATTCCAAAACTTGTCAGTAGGTTCTCAGAATTATTATTTTACTCGGGTCTAAACGGTTTAAATGCCAAAATTACGACCTTTGCTAAAAAATCCTTCACTATATACGAGTATCTGCACTTTCCTAGCCGCAAAATCCAGAAAAGACAAAACAGGAGGTAGTCTGAAGATGCAAAACCAAGCTAATACATAGGTAAGAGGAGGAAGCCTTGTTCCTGACAAAGTTCTGGTCATTTCATTCGTACGTTTGTTGTATGCACAGTTGTCATGGGGAACGACTGTCCACGAAAACTCATCTTGATTTTCCAAGAATTTTTATTTGCCTTCACGATATTCGCTAAGTTTTTGACTAACTAATACAGGGTGTCCCAAAAAAGCAGACCAAACTTTGAATTGATAAAGCTCTGCAGTTATTGTTGATAATTTAGTTCTGTAAAGACCAACTGTCACTAAACATTTGTCCTTTAACATCGAATATTTTATTTTATATCCTTGCATGAAATTGTTACAATACCGTTGTTAGTAGAGGCTAGTGAAAGTACGTTTGCTCTGGGGTATGAATGAAACTCAAAATCTAAGAATTAAAAATCATAAAATCTTAATAATCAATGTCTCATTACCAATGAATATCCTTTAATAATAACGTGGTGAAAATCTTCCACTTCATTTAAAGCTCATTTTCCTTCATCATGACCTCCATTTCTTTCTAAACATAATTGTGCCCTCGATCTCATTGCTTGCACTGCCCTCCTAACTATCTGGGGATTTTCCTTAAATAGGTTCACTTCTCGGATGATATACTCCTGTAACTGATTTATGTTTTCAGGTGGTGTAGTATAAACTTTATTCTTAAGATAGTTCCATAGAAAAAAACTGCAAGCAGTTAGATCCGGTGATCGCGGAGGCCACTCAATATCATGATTGAGGGCTACAATGCGAGTACCAAAGAGCTCTTACAATCTTTCTCTGACAACGATCTGCCTATGAGCTGGGGCTCCGTCTTGAAACCACCATAGTCTATCGAACCGGTTACTGTAAATGTGTCGAAATTCTGAGACTATATTTTCGTTAATCATGTCTAGGTACATAAGACCATTCAAATTGTTATCGTAGAAAACTGGACCTACAAGAGAGCCATTCCTGCATAATCTAATCCAGAGAAAATTTTTTCATTCATGTTTTATTCATGCAAGTGGTATTTTAGATACTTATTTACATGAATAACAAGCTAGGTTTTACAGAACTAAATTATCAACAATAACTGCAGAGCTTTATCAATTCAAAGTACGGTATGTTTTTTTGGGACACCCTGTAGAGTAGATAAAAAAGTTACATACAACTAATAGTTGCAGTAAGTTTAAGTTTTAAATATTGACAATTAAAGGGATAACAAATTTTCTGAGGAGTAGATAAAAAAGTTACATACAACTAATAGTTGCAGTAAGTTTAAGTTTTAAATATTGACAATTAAAGGGATAACAAATTCTCTGAGGAATAGACCTTGCTTGTGATGTTCAGCGTTAACAAAAAGCTTCAAGTATTTTTCTTCAGTACTCTTATAGCGCCATAATCAGGAATCAGACGCTGAGCTTCACAAGAAGGAAAACCATACAGAGAGACATAAATTTTAGGTGATCATCCCATAACAATCAAGTCATACATAAATTTAAACTCAGAAAGGCATTTTAACGCAAAACAGCATATTCTAGGGTCATATAACATATCTTAGGTAAAAAAGTTCAATAATTGTAGCATTTTTTAGCAGAAGCCATGAAGATTTGTGTTTCATTAAATGAGGAGAATTTTTTGAGCTGCTATCATTTTATGAATATTATCGTGGGTTTGTCATGTAATTGAGATACTGCAATGCTATTGGTGGAATATGCAGAGAATTTATGGTATTTGCGTGTCTTTATGTAAAAAAATCAATATTAAACCTGAGTCTACGTGCAACAGCTACCTTCTCACGAACTACAAGCACTGCATGCCGCAACCACCCTCCACCATCTGCATACCACAACCACCCTCCACCATATGCATACCACAACCACCCTCCACCATCTGCATGCCGCAACCACCCTCCACCATCTGTATACTGTAGCCACCCTCCACCATCTGCATACCACAACCACCCTCCACCATCTGCATGCCGCAGCCACCCTCCACCATCTGCATACCACAACCACCCTCCACCATCTGCATGCCGCAGCCACCCTCCACCATCTGCATGCCGTAGCCACCCTCCACCATCTGCATGCTGCAACCACCCTCCACCATCTGCATACCACAGCTCCTGATAAGAATGAAAGTGAAGTGCTGAGTCATGCAAGGCAGAAGTGTGGTCCGGCTCAGGACAGCGGGTGATGGCGACCTGTTGTCAGGATCAGAACTTTTTGCTGCTCCACGGACTGTCCTCCACTGGTCCTATAGTGTCTGCAGTTCATGGCCAAGCCACGGCTAAAACCAACCTAAATAACCAACAGTATATTTAGTTCTATAATTTATGTAGTGAAAGACTTTTTCCCCGCGCCTCAAGAAAAAAAAATGAAAAGGATAAATCTTGACCCTTAAATTATACCTGTCTGCCAATTGACTACCAAACAGGTGAGATTTGAAAAATAATGCCTCACATTATGGAAATTGTTTTAACAATATTAGATGAAACACTGTTATTAGTTCAGAGCTATTTCAGAAGTTAAAAAAAAATTGCTAGCAAATTAATTTAGCAGTTCAATTCACCAAAAACAGGGTTCGCAAAATTACGTGAAAATAACAAATGTGTCTCAGCGAGTGTTTTATTAAATTTTGTGCTAGTGAACGTGCCATAACATTTTTTATTTCTGTTTTCTGGTGATTTGGTTGTCAAATTCCCAGTATGCCTACTGTATGACCGGCCAGTGTGTGTTGAGTTCAAACCTTCGGATCTAACCGAGCGATTTTTTCTGAAACCCATGGAGTACGAGTGAGATAATTAGAAAATTATACCAAGACCTCGAAAACCTCTCCTTCTGATCGTAACATTACCCATTTTTAATGAAACTATCATCCTCCTGCATACTCTCCTGGGGAAAATGTCAAGGTGTGTTTTTATTACTTTCAAGAAAGTTTTGACGAAAGTAAAGTTTGATGTGTAATTTTTGGTGGATATTGGCTGAATAAAATTACTCTGAAATTATGTTCCATAAATGATATCGTATGAGATTCAAATTTTAAATTTTTCAAGCTTTCCTTCCCAAAATATGTACAGTTGCAAAATACTTTCCATTGCACTACAAAATCAAATCTTATGGTCTCTAATTGTTTCTTGTTGATTTTGTTGTAAATTCTGTAGTAGTTTGAATGAAAAGCTTGACTTATTTCAAGGATATTAAAATACACGTCATCCATCACCACAATCGTGATCCTCTCCTTTTTCAGCAGGAGAGTTTTTACTACCATGTTTCATCAATAAAAGTATCATAATGATGAAACTGCAGAAAGGGAGTTTCAAAATACAGCAACCTTTCCTACACAACTGGTCTTAGAACGCTTACAAAATAATAGTTTTATTTGCAAGTTTTTCAGAATTATTTTTTCTTCTGAATTTGAGTAAAATCTTTTTTATTATTCTTTCTTCTTACAACTTTTTGATAATATCTAACGAAGTGTTTCATTTAAGTCTAGGACGATGGTACACATGCTGAACAGTGGCGTGTTTGATAATAACTGCACGAATAGTTACCTATTGGTAGTGTAAATATGTATACTAATAATCGTTACGATGTTACCATTGTTCGTGTTATGGCTAGTTGAATCATTCATTTAATATAATCTACCTCATTTATCTGTATACTGTACCACATACCAGTCAAGTTTTTAGCAAGGACCAACAGAAAAGGTTTAGTCAGAAATTTATTTAACATCAGGTCAAAAGTCGATGCTGTGGAACCTGCTTACATTCTCGTGCCTCTGAGTAATTATGTTTGAGCACCGTGTAAAGATGAGTTTTATTACGGTATAATGATTCGAGATTTAAATCATGAAAATGAAGGGAAAGGACATAATTTTGGCGACTTCATTAACGAACGACGACGGTGAGACCAGTAGGATCGCTCATTCGAGCATATTTCTTGCCTGAACTGTTAGCGAAAGGTCTACGAGCGAACTGTGGACGGTCTACGAGCGAACTGTGAACGGTCTACGAACGAACTGTTAACGATCTACGGGCGAACTGTGAACGGACTGCTAGTGAACTGTTAACGGTCTACGAGCGAACTGTTTGCAGTCCACCCTCAAACCGTGACCGAAAGTTCCATGAGCTAACAGCTAACGAAGGGTCTGTGAATCAAGCGTTTTTTTAATGGTATAGGGATCAACCGTTACTGTTTATGTATCTACAACCTAACAAGGATGTTTTAAACCATTAGTTTTAAAAGATATGTAACTTTTCTGTGAAAAGGCTTGATAAAACATTCAGTCCCTTGTCTTTCGAATAAGTTATATTTTCAAAGTGGCGTTTGAGTGATGAACTATTTGTTGTTAAAAAATGTCGTTGGTAACAAAAATGTCTCACCATAAACTTCTGATAGTTGTAAAATTGTGTGTCTGCTTAGGATTACCTTCTTGACCGATCAAATTTGGTTAAAAAAATTACATTATTCAAAAGATATTTTCTCATACAAAGTTCTGACGTCGTAGAACTGTCTTGAGGACACCACTACTGTCATAAAGAACAGGTTTGAATTAGATTGAGGCTTGAGAAATTAGATTGAAGACACCATCGTGCTTAACGAAGATGAAATAAAAGAAATGAGGGAGCTGGCTTAAGGAACTAGATTGCAGAAACCATTTTAAAAAGACAGAACATGAAATGAACGGAGTGGAAGAATTTGTTTGAGAAATTTGACTGAGGGAGCCACTGTAACCAGACGGAACATGAAATAAACGAAAGTAAGGAGTTGAATGACTAGAGGGTCACCCTGGAAGCAACAGCGGTGCGCTGCTTACGCAACTCCTCCTCCAGATGTTGCGTCCTGCACACGCGTTGCTGATGCGAACCCGTGCATCAGACTGTCAATTCACGGAGACATGCGGAGTGCGGGTTTTCTTGCGGAAATGACCATCTGCAGAGGCGAGTAGTATGAACATATGCTGAGTCAATAAAATTCCTGAAGAGACTCAGAGTAGAGATTTTAGTGGTAGCGATACACACTTTTTCTGAAAGGGAAAATCAAACTTAAAAATAATGTATATATGAAATCATCAAGGTGCTTTTCCGTTAAATGACTGTACTTACCTCCAAAAGATTGACAATTACTCATCCAAACGCTGCATCTGAACGATTTTTTTCTGATTTTGCTCGTCGTACAAACTGACTCCAGCGTAAGGCATAATCACATTACGTGCTTAATATTTTAGGTAATGTAATGTTTGCTCAGTAGTGTTGCTGTACGTTCGTATGTGAATCTTTAATGAACCAATGACCATAGTAGAATGAATAGAAAATTAAAGATTAAATGTGTTTAGAGTCACTGTTGCATATGCAGAATAGTTTTTAGCTTCTGTGTAGAATTTAGCGTTCAAGACTTTTCACTTACACCAAATGTCTTACACTAGCAACAGTCACATCAGAGCTTACCAAAATTCTCAACAATTTTTTGTTCATATTTTTCATGTGTTTTAGCGTTTACTTTTCAATGCAAGTGATTTACCTCAGACTTGCAGGTTTACAGGACGAACAGTATTTTCTTGATGAGACACAGTTATATGAGTTTAGCTTCAGTCATAATTCCAGTTGCTATGCTCCCACCACAACTGTAACTCGAATGGCGTTTTTTAGGATTTTGGTCTAAGGGTTTCTGTTACTGATTGTGGTCAGAGCTTCTGTTAAATAGAGCGAGCGCGCAGTGCAACTCCTCACAACCGAGCCAGAACGTATTCGTCATGTGAAGCAACGACGGCTGTGAAGGAAGTGAAGGCAGGTGTCCGTCGTCTGTGGTTCTGAGATCGCAGCCAACGACACTTCAGTGTCGTTGGCTTACGATTTGCTGCCAGGATTATAGTTTCAAAACACGTTAACACTGTTATTTAGGATCAATCTTTCTACTCAATCATGGTGGACAAAAACTTTTTTCTCTTGTATGAGAATCATTGAGACAGTGAGTCCTAATGACATATAATCATATTCATTTTCATGGAATATACTTTCATCAGTATAATTAAGGGGTTACTTCTTTGCTAGTGCTTGATTTCTCTACACTTAAAAAGGAAAAGCTGGTCTTTGCAATGATCAGCAATTTTTTTTCGAGGGTTTTAATTCACGGAATGTGAAAACAAGGAATAGTTAAATAGGCCACTCTACTAATTTTTGTATTTGCAAAATAAATTTACGGGGTGATCAAACAAGTGTAATATTTAATTAATTCATTACAGCCCGAGTATGAACTAAAGTCACGTAACAAAATTTCTTTTTTAGAATAATCACGCGAGAAGTCTAGCCAATAAAAATACTCCTCAACATCTGATCTCATAAAAATGAGTTATATGTGTCTACCAAAGATTCAATAAAGGGTCTGTCAAGAAAGAAGCAAAAAATTATACATGCATACCTTTTTCACCTGATATTATCCAAATCCTGGTTGTAACGAGCACAAATTTAGAAGGTGGCTTTTGAAGTAACATGTGAGTTGATATCTCCTGAAGAGCTCCATGTGTGGTACCAAGCACACTCAACTTTATTGCTCTGTCACAGACATCGGATGCATCAAGAAACAACAACGAAAACTTCTCTCTGATTATGAAAGAAATAATTACCATGTGGATCATCCTAGTTTTTTTCGTTAACACTGTACATATACAGGTTCATTTCCCCTCATAATGCTTAGAAAACTTGAACAAATTTTTTAATAGAAAACCTCTGTAACTTGCCAGCATGAAGAATAACGTGACTTATTCAGTCCTTGGGGAACAAATTCTGGGGTTGAGGCTGGAGGCTGAATGTGATCACAAATAAACCTCTATGATTATGGATAATTTATGAATGCATGATATGCAGATATAAGGGACTTTGAAATAACTCAGAATGTTTGAGTAACTCTGTTGTTCGATCAGGTCTGCGTGCAGCACGTTGCACGCAGTGACCTCACTATCGAATAACTCCTTAACACGCACAGGCACGCCAGAACCCTCCATTAGTTACTTTTCGTTTCATCTCCCCTCGAAAATGATTAGTGATCCTAGACGCTCTAAAACAACGTCCCTATGTGCGGAAGAAGTCTTTGAGTAAAAAATATGACTGCGCTACTTTCAGTTATTCGTGTATTTAAGGACATACTGATAATAGTTAAGACAGAATTTCTTAATTTTTTAAGGTTGTGTGGTAGAAATCTATTAGTATAACATATACTCTTACATGTATAGCACCGATTGTATTTTGCCCGTACAATTTAGCCGTATCACAAATGAGTGAAGTTATACTCCAATTCTAACAGCATAGTCTTCCGTAGCGTTTTTGAAAGCTACTTCGCTGCTATTGCACGCGTAATAAGCAAAGTTATAACTGCTGACTCCCTCAGGTAGATGCGTGCATTCCTCACGCTAATGTAACTGGCAGGCGGTAAGACTTTGAATGTGCAGAGCCTAGGGATAGAACGATCGTCTGCTTCTGTGAGAGATGGGAATTAACCTCAGCCTGCCATTTAGTGACCGTTGGCATTTGACTAAGAGTCAAAAAGGATGCTTCTTAATGTCAGATATAGATTTTGATTTGCAATTTTAATCAAAAATATAAAAATATAGCTGATCATCTACATCTAGGTATGTCCAAAGTTGTTTCAGTATGCCTTTTCAACTTCGTTGAGAACTGTTCGAGTAAATTATTCTATTTCCTAATCCATTTATTCGTAGTCTAATTTTAACATATTATATCTGATTTTATTTGTATGATTCATAGTAATGAAACAAGGTCTATAACAGTGATTTACTGTTTCAAATTTTGTAAAACACAATAGAACATCAAACGTATCAAATAAACTGCCACTCGTTCTGCTCAAATGCTAAAATATTTTAATATCAGTGATCAAAGCATAAGCAACGTCGTCCTAAAATTATGTGGCTGTGAACTCGCTGCACGTCTTTCTTTCCATCGCTTTTTATTTATCGACTTTGATTCCCAACTTGGATTTTTGTAAACTAAAGCATAAATTAAGTGATCAATAATACGAATCATGACGAACTGAAGAATCATAACTTTGCAGCACACAAAATTCAGGTATACGTGTTTCTGAATTTTTCTCCATTCAACATCAACATTTTCCAGTGATGCAAGCTTGTAGCTTGAAACTCAGTGATACTTCAATCGCACTTGCAGATCAAAAACGTTCTTAATTACCTGTACTTATTTACATACTTTAATGCTTGCTTCGAGTTCGTAGAAAATGTAATAAAAATATACTGCGCAACACTTACTTTCAAAATAAAGATGCATTGGGCATAAAGGTTGGTTTTAATTGAAAGAGTTTGAACGATACTCAGACTCTAAAATCAGCAATTTTTTCACTTCCCTCTCTGATCGTGTAATTTTTGTTTCTGTTATTTTTAAGACAAGTTTTGAACTCTGAATTTTGTTGCAAAGTTTCTTCTGAGACTGATTGAGCCAATGGGTATTGAATACTTTGGAGTTGATATGTAAACTTTTATACTGATTGCAGGATTAGGTTGACGAATATTTGGTGTTCAACAGTATTATATTATTGCGGGATAATGGTATACTGACATTGTCGGAGCACACCAAGATGCAAAGAATAAAAAAGTGTAAAAATATTAATAAGACATTTTCCTCATGAGGTGCACTCAATGAATGAAATGAAAGTCACTAAATTGGATATTTTATTTCGCTATTCTATCTGCATCGTCCTTGTTCTTACGACTGTTTGCTTCAATTGTACTACACCTGAAGGTTGTGTAATTTTGAATTAGCAACAACTCTTTTTAAGGAGCAGTTTTAAAGACCTGCATTTTGGCGATACATCTCAGACTTACGGAAGATCCCTGTATGCTTAAGTTAAAATCACATATTTTCAAGCCTAGTTCAGTGAGCTATGCCATTCGCAAGCTTTAAACGTGGTAGGAATGCAGGTCATACTGCAGTGAAAGTCAGGAGGTGTGAGGCCGCATCTCGAGTGCGTGTCTGCGGAAGAGATCTTTCAAATGTTCCCGGAATTGTACCGATGAACGTAAGTGATGTCGCTTTGATGGATGGTCTTTCTTCAGTCTAGCTGAAGAATAGCATACATACAAACATCCCTACTCACTTCAGATTAAATACTGAATTTTGTAATGGTCTTGATTATTGCTAGTTGAATCAGAGAAGAACTGCAACTTCAATGAGGAAATACTTTGAAGTTTGAGGACTATAATGTATGCAAAATACATAAAAACTAAGAGGATATGTGTACTTTCAGGAATTTATTTTAATGGGTGAGATATTTTTGCCGAATCAGTCTAGCAAAAAAATATTAGTTTTTCAAATTTTTAAATTGTGTCTCCATATTTCATAATGCGGACATCGATTTACCGTGAAGACTTATGATCCGTAAGTTGGACAATAACATTTAATGTAAACATTTTTTGCCACATCTCCATAATATGGTATTAGGAATGATAAAAAAGACACGTTCAGTTAACAGAAAACACTACATTTTTCAGAACTAGTCAACGATGTGGAATATAAAAAATTACCAGACTATATCAGTCAGTACGACTGACGTCTATCTAGTCAATGGCTTCGACCATTAAGGTCTATTTCTAGCATCATCATGATCTACTACTAGCATCATCATGATCTACTACTAGCATCATCATGATCTACTACTAGCATGATCATGATCTACTACTAGCATCATCATGATCTACTACTAGCATCATCATGATCTACTACTAGCATCATCATGATCTACTACTAGCATCATCATGATCTACTACTAGCATCATTATGATTTACTACTAGCATCATCATGATCAACTACTAGCATCATCATGATCTACTAGTAGCATCATCATGATCTACTACTAGCATCATCACGGTCTACAACTCATAGATTAATACCTGGATGAGTATATTCAACATATCGCCCAACTCATGTCTTATGTTGCTGAAAAGGTATGATTACATGCTAGCATGATAATCGGAAGTATATCTTCGAATCATACAGAAGATCTCTCATCAATCAAAACTATCTAAAAGATTTGGAAAAAGTTCTTGCAAAAATATTTCACATTCATTCTAGGGCATTTTTAATTGATGTCTGGAATAATAGAGAAATCATGTTAGTAGAATGAGAAGATTATGACTCATTGCTGGATGAATGATTATAATTAAGTAGGTAACTCATGTGATAAAAGAAAAGATTATGAATGGAGATGCATCAAGATATACACAAAAAATTAAATGACATTATATTCTCTATGGTCAGTATCGAACAAATTTCAAGTTGTTGCCATTTTTTGCCCTCGTGAGCACTTCTACTTTCGCAGTACAGAAACATTTTATTCCAGAATGTTCATTATGCACGAAAAAGGAATTTTCTTCCTCGTTAATGCAAAAGTCAGTTGGATCTAATGCATTAGTTGTTCGGAAAAACGCACTCGTTCGTTCAATGATGCAGTCCAACGGTCGATAGGTTTAATTATGATACAAGATTCGTATTAAGAACACGCAACATTCAACTGTAAGTAGGGCCATTTCTGTCTCACTAAATCTCTAGATACCTCGAATCTGTTTTCAAAAATATCTTCTGCTTCATTTGGTAGACGAAGCATCCCGATGAATCTGCTATAGAGATTAAGGAACGCTTCTATCGGTGAATTGGGAATAAGACCTCTAACACGTTGCAGGTAACACTTCTAAAAGTGAAAATTCATTGCGGAAATATCGAAGCGAGCAGTTGTCAGGTTGTAAAGACTCAACTTTATAACATGACAACGTTACAGCAACCTCAGGAGACGGCCAGCCGCTCAATGAAAGTTGCATTGCTTTGACCACCGAGGAAATGCTTTCCTGAGCAACAACCACAGTCTTGTGCGATCATGCGAGAGTCAACTCAGCACATTCTAAAGAGGTTAATGCTTTCAAACTACTATGAAAGGCTCTGTGCTAAGATGATAATATTTTAATTGTTTCAGCTACAATTGATTAGAGTTCGCTCGTCAGTGAAGCATCCACATAAACTGATTATATATGTAAATGAATATAGAATGAAGAATTAAAAACTCACCCTAATTATACCAATCCTCAGAGAATCTTCTGGTTTTCTTTATTTTTGAAACAAAATTCACTGTACAAGATACAGTGTCATAAAATCAAATAGAATTGACAACATTTCTCGCTTCTCCGGCGCTTGAGGCTGACCAGTGGTTCAGAGCCATTGGCGGTTGCGCAACGTCTGTGTAAAGACACTGAGCTTTTCCTTTCAAACGGTCGTGCCCAGCCACCATCGTCTGTGTGTTGACTCCACGTTGAGAAGGCATCTGTAGGCATACAACAGGCACACCATAGTTTGAGTTTCATCCCTCTCATTGAGAGGCGTCACGGCAGCCCCACTCAGGCAACTGTTTACTGAAGTACAAGGCGTGGGCTGGCTAAACACAGCTCCATTCCATTCAGTTTTTACGATCACGATAATTTATGCATGTGCACACACACAGGAACAATTGCAAAAGAAGGAAAAGATTAGTTTTTTAATCAATAACGGAAGGCAGGCAATTGCGTAATTGTTCCATAAACGTCTTCTGGAAATTGTTATCTACAAAAATAATTTTTGCTGTCTGCCTTTCAGGTTAATGTTATCAAAATATTTTTGTCTTCTAGCAATACGCTCGATGAGACTGTGACACCTCAAGCTTTACTGTTCACAGTTTGATGCACATTAGCCAATACTCATAACAAGATTAATTAAAAAAATTTGATATTACCAATTGGTACAAATGATAATTGTTTATTTTCTTTTTGTAAACATATCGATTTGTACACTGTTAACCCGAAGAATATGGTACATATTTAACCTAATCGCCAATTTTAGTTCCATGAGTCATTTTAGACCAGAAACTTGACGGTTCTGACAATGATAGTCATTTACACGGTCGGTCTTTAACGGATCAGCACCCTAATAATGAGCAGGCTGCTCACTAAAGTTTATATTTAAAAAAAATTTATGGCTTTACCATTCTAGCTAACAGTTAGAGGCTTTACTTAATAAAACATAGTTTCATTAATCCCACAAGGGGCTTTATGATGTCTATGGCCAGATTGACAATAGATTTTAATTGACGTGCTGAAAGGTTTTCTCGTGCTGATATGCATTGGAGAACCAATTTTCAAATTCCCAATAATTCAAAACAAGTGTAGTGAATTACTTCTATTTAGTAGTACATTTTTGCTCTTAAACAAAGTTTGACGTAATAGTTTAGTGAATAAATAGGGTTTACTAGTAATTTATGCAGTTTTGATTATGTTTATTGCATCTCACCTCATTGTTGTAAAAATGAGACTATTTTGGAATGCAGACAATGAAGTCACTTCCGCAGAAGTTTTGCATAACATGCCTGAGAAAGTCAGAGTAAATTTCGGTTGCAGTAGGAAGCGACGGAGCGGTGCGAGTAACACGTTTTAAAGTGTCCAGTGCTGATGGAACGGGCACGTTTTGCGTAATTAGGAGTTCACTTACCAGTGCTTTGAAAGTCCTAATGAAGCCACCTGAAAGTTTCGGGAGCCAAGGCTGCTCAGCTTTGTGAAGAAAATGAACGTCCGAGCTGCACGAAGTGGAACATTGCAATCATCCGGATACTCTTAGGTCACGATCAGCCTGTCACTGATCTTACTTATAGTTTCGAAATTCCCCCACTCGAAGTACGTTGTCTCTTCGCTGACGGGTGCTCGATCTCTGCCTCAGAGCCGTCGCTGTTGCTAGTCGAAGAATGGTTTGAGACGTGAAATGTGCGTACGTACAGTACCTGCAAGGGGCGAAGCCTTTTTTCTGAATGAGAATTATTATAATTTGAAACTTAGTTCTGGTTTACAGTTTTGTTTTTATTTTTGAAATCGCTGAATTGGGAATTGTGTTGGTGCTATGTCATCATCTCTATAAGAATGAGTGGAGATAGTGATAACTGTTGGTTTCACTATCATTTTGTATGATGTTGAAATAAAATCCATCGCTAACCTGATATCTTTTTGAAAGTTGCTCTTTGAATTTTAAAATTTGCTTTATGTTTTTATATGTTGTGTATATCTCTTCTACTATAACAGTATGATTTTTTTGTAGAAGATGTGAAAGTTGTGAAAATAAAAGTAACATGAATAGCATGTATTTATCTAGAACCAATAATAGACGGAATCATTACGTATGATACATTAGTAAACCCCTTAATAAGTTCAGCACTAAAGTGAAAGAAAAGTTCAAAGTTAATCACAAAAATTTCAAGTTTGGTAAGACGTGACAGACACCTCAGCAAAGCTTCGTACCCTACAAGAAAATAAATCCTGTGTAATCTGCTTAAATTCTCTCAAAATTATTACCGAAATAATGATCACCAAGATGGTATAAATATGTCGCTGAATTTTCTCAAGTAGGGAATTTATTGGAAAAAGCATCCTAATCTTTTCGTGTGTTCAAAACTGTGTGGTTTCTTCACTTTTACTGTTGGTGTAGAGGAAGATTGAAAACAAAATAACAGCGGAGAAAAATCCACTCGACCATTTCCATAAAAGCTGTGCACACGAGAGCTGACATTTGCAGGGTGTAATTACAGGACCAACAGGAGAAAGGACAAATGGCAGCAGCAGCAGCTCAGTGGCTCAGTCTTACGGGCGAAGCACTGACGTAAGAAACCTACATGTCCTGACTGTATGTAGTAAAGGACGGCTGGGTAACTTCAAGTCATCTGGGCTAGAAATTTCAGAAGAGAACTTTCGCCTGAATCCTTTTTAGCTCGAATATTGAAAAGGACAACTGCCACGTCAGGCAAGTTAGACTTCACTGTCTAACTTTTACATATTAGCGCGAGGACACGACACGACTTTTTCGACCAGAAGGCTGTCAAACTTTGTTGCCGGCTTCTGAAATGAGTGGGCACGAAAGCGAGAAAATCGCAGAAATTTAAACTGTGTTGGGGCTACATTACAGATAGTTACAGTGAGATGAGCATGAGCGTCACTTCGATTCCTTCTGCTTGCTTTATCAACTGTTTAGGCTTACACCAGCCCTACCTGCGAGCTACAACTCCCCATGTGTCCCGACACACTCATGAGACACATGACACCCCTATGACACCCGAAAAACGCAAACCTATGTATGTATCATCACACCAAGTCACACAACACACAGTGTGAACAAGTAACACAACACACACTGGGAAGCCAGGAACTCAACATGCAACAAATATTCAACAGAACACAATGTGAGGCCATGTAACATGACACACAACGGGGCTAAGAAATATAACACATAATAAGCCAGTGATACAAAGTACAGCGATGTTAGATAATACAAAACACAGAGGGCCAAGCAGCAAAACAGGCAGAGCGCTCGAGGAACACAAAACACACCAAGCCAAACAATAAAATACACAGAGCTTCAAGCAACACAAAACACACTAGGTCAAGCAACAAAACACGCAGAGCACTTAAGCAACACAAAACACAGTGGGACCAGGCCACACAATAAGCAACAGATGTAACAGGTACTGCAACACGCAGTGGGGCCACTCAACGCAATGCAAACAGTAGGACCAAGCAACAACAAAGTGCAAAGTCATCCCTGCCCTTCAGTTGCCGTCTTAAGCACCAGGTTCCTTTCCCTTCTCTAGCCGAGCTGCCCCTCCTGCCCTCTTCTTTACTCGAGCTGCCCCTCCTGCCCCCTTCTTTACTCGAGCTGCCTCTCCTGCCCCCTTCTTTACTCAAGCTGCCCCTCTTGTCCCCTCCTGTACTCCAGCTGCCTCCCCTATCCCCTTCTGTGCTAGATGTAAGGGCATAATTTCTGACCTTAAAGATTCTATCAGGGAATGGCTTTAGCCTCTTGCCCGACCATTGTTTAAGGAGGAAGAATGAATAACATTTGAAGAATTTAATAACAATAATAATAATTTACAATGAAGAAAAAACAAAATAGAACACTGGACGATATCCTACTCAATGAATAAGTTGAATTATCAAAAAGTTTGCTAGCGACAGAGCAGTCAGATTCTGCAGAAACAGAAACCGTGTTTAGCCGGCCCCGAAGGCGCGTTACTAAACATCGGACGAACTACAACTGCCTACCCAGCTTCCAATTCAATCTAACCTATGGTGATAACTACCTAACTTCCTACTCAACCTAACCTATGCAATCCAATCTATGCCGACCCGACACGGGTAAAGGCGCCGCCGAAGAGGTCAGGCCTGATGAGATGAAAAAAAGTTTCCGTAATCAAGAATAAACGGATATCACAAATTTAACTTTCAATGTTACAAAGTTACCTATTCTGCAGCACTATTAAGTCTCTTACCGGTTGCGGGGCAGAAGCATTGCACACTGAAAATCTAAACAGTAGCGACCGATCAAAAGAATGAAGAAACAGAAATTGCTTGCAAGAAAGTGGGATCCATCTACTGACACTAGAGATGCCTTTCCTGCTCCTTCCTGAATTAGAGATGCTCATCCTGCCTCCTTCTGTAATAGAGATGCCTCTCCTGTTCCCTTCTCTACCGGGAATGTTCCTCCTGTTCCCTTCTGTAATACAGTTGTTTCTCCTGTTCCCTTCTGTACTAAAGATGCCCTTCCTGTTCTCTTCTATACTACAGATGCCCCTCCTGTTCTCTTCTGTAATAGATATTCCCGTTCTGCTCCCTCCAATTGCCATGATTTTAAATTTTGTGCGTGACTTTGAATAGGTTAAATGTAGTGGAGCACCAATGATGAAAAATAATTAGAAATACCCAAATTTGTACCAAAAATGAGGCATAGTTTCCTTTAAACTTTTACCTTTCGTAGTTCCTTCTATAACTTACATCATACGGGCTTCCCTTATCAGAGCACGAGGAGGAAAGAGTTCTCGAATTTTTAAAATTTCTGAAAATAAGTTTCTATAAAGTCAAGACCGGAGGTCTTGTTTTCCGACCTCAAATTTTAGCTTTTTATTAAGAAAGTCTTCAGTTTTCATAATTTATGCTTTTGATGAATGTCTGTGATTTATTGGAAGTAACAGCTATTGGAACTTGCCCTTACTGAACTTGCAGAACTTGCGATCATTTATGTAACACCATGTAATACATGAGGCTCTCCGTATCGCAGGACCAAAGATACCACCAGCTAAAAAATCGATTTTCATGGCACCGAAAATTTCCCAACCGAGCTTGCTATTTTAATGGGAAGCTGTGTCTGAATGGTGAACAACATCGCTTAGCTGATAACACAAAAAATCAAGCTCAGCAGTGAGATTTCGGTACCATAAAAACAGATTTTTTTAGCTAGCAGCGTCTTCGCCCTCATGGCAAGGAGTGCCTTATATTTACTAAACGACGAATTCTGGAGTAACACAAAAAATGTGTTACGTGTAATGGACGTTGCTCACGGTTGGGAAAAACACAAACCGAGTGAAGTAGGCAACATTACTGGAAATTGTGGGGCGAAAAAAGAGTAAGCTTAAGCGGTCGAATAAACAATGATAAATGAATAAACAATGAAATGAAAGAAAAAAATTGCCGGTATGAACAAAATACAAAAGCCTGACACTCTAAACAAACCCTTAACAGTATAACTCAACAAGCGTGAGAGAACGGAGCACTAGCAAAGTCAATTTACCGAATAATACAAAGGTCTTACTGCAAAGGAATTACTTAGTCACCTACACTCTGGTACGCTTGTTGAGTTCATTTCCGTTACATACTATACAGCACCTGAAAAAAGCGATGAAATTTAAAATAAATGGATAAAATTAGCCACATTTTCGCGGCAGTGGATAATAACTGTGAATATTTATTCTTTGGAGATCGATAGCGTTTGCAAAGGCAGCTTGGGAGCCAAATCGATACACGCCACTCATAGAAAGTGACATCACTCGCACGGTTGATGAGCTGGCAAGAGAGACTAGAGGAGAATTTTCACAAGAAGCACGAGCAGTAATTTGTCAAACAAACAACAGACGTATTTTCTAGTCGGAATCTTGTAGGGTAATGTGTTAAACTCTAGAAGAGATTTTTTGAAAGTTTTCTTGATCCAATCGTAGAAAAGGAATTGTACGGAAATATGTCTGAAAATAGAAGGCTCACTTGAACAATTTATACTTGTTAGTAACGTCTTGCGAATATAAATAGCTCTCAGACTGCGCCCGCTGAGCTAGGGATAGAATAATTCTTCATGCGTCATATTCCACCAAATTGATCCTATGAGTCGCTTTATACGCGGCTTGCCCGTTCGAACATTCATCTCCACTAAGAAGATCGACGTGGTAATTTTTACTCAGATGTTGATGGTGACTTTGTGTCACGCTGGTTACTTTCCAAGTCTGGACTTATGTTACCCTAAGGTGTGTTATTGTTATTTTGCTGCAGTAATGAGGATCACTGTCGCCAGATAGAAATTTACCATCATTTGACATTCAGAGTTTCTTCATATTGTTTCCATTTTTGCATTACTAATGGCAAGCTCTGTAAACAGATCAAAAATTATCATGTTTCGGCAAGGAAAACCTTCCCTCATATTTTATGTAATTAATGATGATGATGATGGTAAGCACCTAACACATAACATTTGATCTTCAAAAATGATCGTGTAGTGCAACAGCATTATTTGCTATCGCTGATATGTATGCAAAAAGAGAGGTATTATAAAAACAATGATTATATCAGATAACTTCAAGTGGGGATTTTTTATAATAACCTGATCAAACTATTTTTGCACTTTCCTTGTGAGAGAATTCTCGAAAAAATATTTGTGTTTATTATTCACAAAAGGGAAAATGTGGCGACGTGTAATTTTAGATTTTATATAGTTGTTATTAGATGATTGTTTAGTGAATCTAAAAAGGGAAAAGCTTTTTTGCCTACTTTTCATTATACATTGCAATATTGGTGATGAGTTCTTTTCTCTCTCATAATTTATGTCATCTTGATTTCAGTGCATGGTTTTTCTGCATGCTGTCCTTCCGTTATATTTCAATTAATACTTGTAAATAAAAATGTTAATTAAATACAACAAACATACATAATTGCACTAAAGGGACTCTAATCCTCTAAATACATGAAATGGTAAAAGGCTCCCGATATTTCTTTTCAATGGCAAAATGAGGAGTAATGTTACACAGAATATTTAACACATGTTATTTTATACATCACGGGATAGGAAATGCGAGTTATTTACCACATTTTGGCATATGAATCACACATGATGTTGTATTAAACAGTGCATTATTAAAGATCAATTACATACTTGATAGCTGAATAGTTAAGTGTGCACACGGAACAATTTGATTGAATCAATGGACGCTCACATCAAATTATAAGATTTTCCCAGTCTCTAACCTTGATTACATTGACAATATCAATGTTAGAATTTGCTCTTACACTGAAGATTTGTTGCTGATAATGTGTTTCGATGTTTAACACTTACAATTACAACACTTTAGCAATAACGCCAAATTTTTCCCCTTCCATTCCTTGCTGTCGCACAATTAAGTCTTCCCCTTTATACACGGGTAAGGGCGCGTCTAAAATCTGCTCTTTTTCGTCGGTGTGGTGATTAATTTAATTCCTCTTTAATCACTTCTACACCTATTCCACCCATACCCCGTAACCTATACCTATACTTAGGCCCTAGATGTCGCTCTAGCTGTAATAGCCTACATCGCAGTCGAGGTCTAGTTCCTAAGTCCTCCCATCTATCCTTCCTACCGTTTTTATATGAGCTTTGGTCCTCCCATGTATCTTTTCCCGTTTCTAATCTCCCTATTTGTTCAATAGTCTGAAATAGGTTTCTAAACATCTGTGATATACCCCACCCACTCTTCAATCAACTTGAGTTACACGACTAAGTAATTTTTGAGAGTCACAAGGTTTCTACTTCTCTTGTTTGACACTTTCTTTAGCCACTAAACCAAATACCACGACCATTCTCAAACCCGACTGTTTATGTTTCTTCCAGCCCTCGAGCTCTCCTCTCGGTTAATCGTTCATTGTTGTGTGTTGGCGTCCCATCGCTGCCCCACACTTGATAACTTGTTCCTCGTATAATACACACACCTAATACATGTATCTCATACATTACCTGGAATATGCAAACCTATGAGATACACACACCTAATACATATACCTCATACATCGCCTGGAATATGCAAACCTATGAATGTATCATTACTATCATGATAAAATTTAAAAATTCTCCCCGTCTACCGAGTTGAGTTAAATTAATTTTTAGTGCCATCGGGGTACAAAATCCCGAGAGTTCAAAAGTAATAGGCCCAAGGAATATTTTTTTGACCAATCTTCCCTCATAAACAGACGCTGAAAAAAACAACTTGGCTGATGTTCATACAACTTTGCTGAAACTATTAGTTTAATTTCTCTCGGTAAAGTGTGTCTTTGAAGTGCTAGGTGTATCGATGCACATCCACTTCCGAATTAGTAACTGGGATAAAAAATTTTTTATTGACTTAGTGCATGATGAACGTCTCCAGAGGTAAAATTAAAATTTTGCAGGTGCTGCCTCATAGTACACTATTAGCTTATGTTGTTCCATCATGACGAAGAGTGTCAAAGATAAAAACACGTGATAAAAAATTGGACTGAATAGAGTGAATAACGAAGCACATCAAATTTTTGTTTCGTTATGTATGATACAGTAGTAGGCCTACTGGGCTCACCTCAAGGGAGATAAGAAGCTCTGTATTCTAAGTTTTGTCATTATGAAATTTTTTCAAATAACTGAAAACATGTACAACAAGTCTTTAAACTAGCAGAGCAAAGTTATACGTGGCTATTTTCAAGCACGTCCCTTATCAAAAAAGTTGTTTGAAAATCCAAGAAAATGAGCTCAGTAAATTTGTAATTGTGCCTGAAACATACAATTTTCATGATAAAAAATCAGAAAGAAATTTGTTTTAAGGTCAATTTTCAATGATTTTTCAAAGAACAGCAACGTTGATTTGATATTAATCATGATACGTTTCGAGTAACGTCGCGAGGTAGACGCTACAGTCACCAGGCGGTGCCTGAGTAGGAGTTGCAGAAGAGCTCAAGTCAATCAAACTGCAACCTTCCAAGCTCAAAAGCTAGGAAAGTTTCACCTGAAGTCGAGAGGTCCTTCCTTTTTTAGATATTACTCTTCAATTAATGGCAGCCGATGGTCCTCACTTCAGCAGCCATGTTGTAATGTTCATCTAAATGTTATTAGTTTCTCACGGACACTAAAATGTTGGTTAGAATGTGAAAGGGAAGTTGATGACTCACATTGGTTCACATCACTAGATCGAATGGCAGCGCTGTTTCCTAATTACTTGCTCTTCCAGCATCTGCTCATTTAGACAGGCCAGCCATGTTCCAAGCAGCCTTCAGTGACCCACTTTAAAGGCATTAGTTGAAAGAGGAGATTCGTAAGTCAACAGGCTGCAAATGAGATACTAAAAGATTCATGGTAGATACTCACCATAAGTTGGCTAGTACATGAGCATCACATGTATTTTTTCAGATGATCTTGGTAGTCTAAAACGAATCAAATCGATGGTATAGAATAACTGAATAACATCTTTTTATAAGGACGGATTTCTTTACAGCTTCTGGATTATAATTATGAATAAAGAAGCTTGGGCAGAAATCGAGCAGCCGAAAGCATGAGCACTCTTGAATATTTTTGGGTTGCTAGCTTCAT